>DWEE01000464.1:0-17145 GCA_018245755.1 Parelbella macleannani | reverse complement strand
TACAACTGTTTTTGTGTTCCTTTGTGTCTCTCCCTTGTTTTTTTTCTGTGTGTACATAAATTAAATAAAAAAAAAAAGGCCAGGTCAGGAGTACGTCTAATAAGTGTACCAGAAGTCAACGAAGTTTTTTGGTGTTATCCGATGAAAATGTTTAGTGTCTGCCTACCTCTACGAAAAATAGACGTAATGATATGTATGCACCTGCATGTATACGTGATACCTACATATATTTATTTTCGTATATTTTTATAATAGCAAACAAAGTTTTGGTATATTTCCCACTGACCAACATTTCATTTTATTTTGACGCGCTATCGCGTTACAAATTTGGACTAGTGTCAATATTTCAGGTTTATCGGTGAGTTGCAAAACAAATACAGGCTATAACGTTACGCAATGTTAACTCTTTGGGGTAGGTAGTATTATTTATATTCAAATGACCTAACTATAGTTTAAAATCCTAATGTCCAGATAGGACATTAGGATTTCCAACTTCATCTGGTTAGTTCTATATCTCAGATATGTTGGATTATCGTAGGCTATATTTGTACATTTAGCTTTTTAGGCTGTGGTATATCTGTGCGGAGCTTACCATCAATCTTCAAAGGTGTGAAGCATCTGTGAATGACAATATGTACAGATTCAGTCCTACTCGAACTTGGATTTCTATAACGCAGTATAACACGACAGTAGAGACAGCATGCAAATTTGCTTCTTTCAAAACACAAACAGATAAAAAAATCGTGCAACAACAGTAATAGAGAGACACAGACAAGTAAATTGCTCAGTTCAATAAATTGTCGGAAAATCAGATCGTAGTAAAAGATCAGGGATTCGAGGTAGTACTCGTAATACGGACATGCGAAAACAGCGATATCGAGAGTACATTGACCGCGCCGTGGGAATTGGGAACTGAATAATAAAGGAAAGACATATTCATGTAAACATATTTTATCGAGCTCAGTTTCGATATCTTCAGTGGGTACCTTTGGAGTCGGAAAACTGTTTCTTCAACAATCTGAAGCTCAACCATCATTATACCAGTACAGCACAGGTGCCGACAGTAGCTATGTAGATTTAGGTAAATAACAAGGGAATATGGCATTCATAACTAGAATACATTTCTTGAGATGAATGTTTTATTTAATAAGTTCCATAATATTAACGGTTTCTCTTAATTTTATAGTAATCATTATATACTATATCATATCTCAGGTACTATTGTTACGGATGTGTTCATTATTTTTATTAGCCTATCGCGAGGTCCATTAGGGGATAGGCCTCTGCTTATCCCCTAAGGGACCTATGAATGTATCTATGAATGTGAGCATTGCGAGCTCTCTAGCTCGGAATGCTCACATTCATAGATACTACGTAATGATGGTTCTGAACAATTTTCAAGAAGCTAAAACTTACCTTGCAGTTGATTTAGCAACCAATATATCGGAATATTTATTAAAAGCTATTTCAGTGACTTATAAACTGTAACAAATTTCAGTTACGACTTTCCATTAACTCATTTCCACTCATTCATTGAATTTGAATTTGAATCTACCCACACTTAGCAGTATGGCAAAGCGAGTGCCAGAACTCACCCAGTTTTGGGAAAAAGGCTCGATCCTTTAGGACTTATGTGTTGCAGTTATTATTAGTTCCATGAAACAATTACATTCGTCAAAAGACGGCAATCTGGACAAGAACTTGACAGAGAGTTACGAAGTCAGGGGTCAACGGTCGGTCTATACGAGAACATAAGAATGTAATGTATTGGCATCTGGTACAACGGATTTGGCATGTTTGGCAACTCGAGCGAATTTTATGGCATATAACGTCAAGTGGCACGACGAAGATAGTTTTGCGTAATATCGATGTAATATTTTTTTGGAAAAGTCACAGCAAGTTCAAGATTATATGTGAAGAAATCAATTATAGCGTCTTATATATTTTATTATGATGGAAATTGGAATATAGGTATAGTATATAGAATTGCATAATAGAATAACAGACTTTCATTCATATTTCATTCACACTTCTTTTCTGAGAAGGTGTTTTTTAAACTTTTAACATTGCTTGTTTTAACGGTGAAGAACAACATCGCGAGGAAATGAGCATACCTTAGATTTCTCCATAATCTTCAACATGATGTGTATTTACGTACGTTATTATTACTATACCATCATGCGAGTTCCCCTATGGGGTACGAAGAGAGCGTCGAGTGTCGAATATTCTATCCTTTCAGAACAAGCAAGTCAATGCTTGTTCTGCATTACTGTCTAGCATGCACACGGTTTTAAAGACTTCTAACTCCCCTATCAGCCATTATCTGACCTATTTAGTCAAAATAGATGAGCCTTGGAATACCTCAGCATGGTGCAACCTTTGTGCTTGACGAAAAGTCCTATTTAAGACTGTCTTATCATATAGCGACTTTAGGTAAATCAAACTAATGCATTGTAAGACCTCGCGTTGACCTCGCTTATTAATATCTCTTTAGCTTTGTTTATTTTGTTTTATACCGTCTCTACCCGCCTTACTACTTCGTTCAGCGATCGTATTTCAAATATATCTTGATTATATTAATATGTACCTACATTTTAAATACTTTTTTTTATTAAAGATAGAAGCTCTGGTATTTCCTTGTTTAAAGGTTACATAAATGGTTAATTAATATTTCATCTGACTGGCTCGTTCGTGCATTTGACTGGTTACCACTGATAGAGTATACATATGTACATAAAAATAAGAATAACATTTAATTCTTGTACATCTAACGCCATCTAGTGATACTAATATGTATGTTCTCTACCGCCATTTATGTGTCTTTATTAACCATAGTCTCGGCTATCTCCGAGCCAACTTCGAGGTCAGATATCCATGTGTGGGGTTTTTCCTACATCTTCACTACTAATATCGTCTTTTAGAGATAGCTATTCACCATTTTGTTTATGGCATTTCCTTCCTCACCCAGGATTTCCTGGACTATTACTAAGACGCATTGCATACCATTTAAATATCCCCCTGATATTTGGTCAAATTATTTACATCGAATTGCTTTCATTTATTCCAAAACATCATAACATTAAGCCTCCATGCTTGCTTATCACTGCTTTTGTATAAAAAAGTAACTTTACTAATGAAAAATATCGATTCTCTTAATCGGTTTTTGATTATACAACTCGATGCCCGCACACAGACGTCCGTAAACATTTGTTAAGTTGTACATGATAATCAAATGACTATTGATTATTATTTTCGAACAACACAATGACAAGCATTTTGGGTATTAAATTGGACCTTATAAGTTGATATAAGCCTCGAGTAAAATACTGCAAAAAGGGATGTATAATGTGAGTTTTGAGGGATGTAGGTGCCGAGGATGGCCAAGACTCGCCTATCTTGATCAAACAATTCAGATACTGGCAGTTGGGAGAGTCGGTGTCTGAAACCGAATCTAGAATGTCAGTTGTGAAAAAATAGAAATATTTGGCATTCCTTTCAGTCTGCCTACCGAGTAAGTGACTAGGCGTGATGGTGTAATAAAATTTTTAATAAATTAAGCGTCGTCTAATATAAAATTTCATGTTCAGTATGTACTAACTCATCGAAATACAAAAGCCGCGATGTAATCCTGAAATACGTATGCTCCGCCAATCGAGTTCGGCGCTCGATCTTACAACGTACAATCAATAATAGACTCTAAACTCCATTATTACAGTTGAAAAAAGAACGCCATTCCATTGATCGACCAATCAGCTGTGTTGTTGGTTGTATAACGACGTCCTATAACTGAACGTTCGCACGCCCGTCGAAAGCACATGAAATGGCTCGAATACGACGCGTACGAGTATGTTTCGCCTAGCTTTTGTTTATTGGTTATTGGGAAATGAACTTTATGGTTGTCGGTTAAAGTCCAAATTAGTCTGGCAGTAGTGTACATCGATAGTGTGAGTGTAGCAGGAGGGCGCGCGCCCCTTGCGTCTATAGCCCCCCACCAACCACTCCTATGTTCATTTCAGTCGTCTCTAAGTCGCGTGTGAGTGTACACGTTTTTCGCGTCGCGTTCACAAACGTTAGCAATTTTTGAACAGTAACGGAGTGACTTTAAAAGGCATTGTGGTTGTTATTCATTATCTGTGCTGTGTTTCGGTTCGTGACCTCGTGTCGTGATTCAATAACGATTCGGAATCGCCGTTGTGTAAGGCTGCTTTGCTTGGAAATTTGATTTTCGTCAATTACGTCTTATTACATTTAACATAAATTTGTTTCTAGCGTTCTGTTTAAAAAATAATTATGTAAATAGCCATATCAATAAATAAATAAAAAAATATTAATATTGTGCTGGAATCGAAAAATAGAACTTAATTTTGAAATTTAAAATTATTTCGTTCTTTATATGGAGTCGTCATATTTTTGACTGACTTCAATTTGCATATCTATGCATCTATTCTTTTAACAATCAGTCACTTAATTTGCATTTCAGTGCTTTATATGGAAATTAAGAGTATTATGCAACATCCGAAATGCGGTCAGTGGTATTTAAATTAATTTATTTTGTCAATGTTAATACATTATGTTGGATTTAACTAATATTAAATAAGTATAACTACCATCAAACAGAACCTTGAATAGTCTATCCGGTCTTAGTAACATATTTTGTTCTTTTTAAATAATTTCTATAATATCACGTCAGGTAGAGAATTTAAATGATTACTGCATTTCGGGTAGATACACACAAAGGCTTTATATTCGACTATGCAATAGTCAAAGCGTTATACTTTTTTCAGGTATATTTGTCGGTCATGATTTAGTGTTACTACTTATCACTCTATTAATATCTATTGGAACAGAAACAGATACAGTGGTGATACATTCACAGTCGAATTCAGAAAAGCGATATGTACCATTTCATAATATCAAATAACAAAATTCAGTGCGAGCGGCCTACCCTTTATGGGACTTTATAAGATCCAAAAAATCGCTTTTCTGAATTCGACTGTGAATGCTTACCATATGGCCGGGAATTGGCGTGTCGATATAATAAAAATATTGCAATATAATACTTTATTTCTACCTAATAATGAGAGGAATTTTGTAGAGCTTAACTGTTATTAAATCATCATTAAGTCTTAAAGTGCCGTGCTAAGGAGTCGAACCTTAGACCAAGAAAATAACAGACAGAATTTTAAACCAATCGGCTATCAAAGTTTCTATTACCGGAACTTCATTCGTTTATTTTAATATTTATATATGAAATTAAAGATTGATTTTTACCATCTTTATCCAGGGAGTGGGGGCTACGGAACGTGGGAGGTGGGGAAAATAATACTCTTTTTAAATATGTTTATAAAATGATTTTATTAATTAGTTGCAAGTTTTAAATACAGTTCATATATGTCAAGTTTTTGATTTTCCATTCTTCAAATTATTTCGTGATTGCGAATAATTACCAAAATGGGTAAAATCGGATCCACAATACTAAATGAGGGAATATGTCTACATATTTTGTAAAGAGTTCAAATCGTAGGACAATAGGAGAAAATTTTGAAAAATGTTGGTTATGTCATTGATACCCCTGTATACAAAAACATAACATTTATGACACTATTTCAAACGGGCATGGCAAAATACATTTTTCTAAACTTCTCTGGTCGACTGAAGGTGATAGAAAACAGTCGACAGACAAAATGGAAAAAAATCAAATACGCTTGTACGTACCAAGGTGATTGCAAACGACCGACACAAAAATAAATTAATTTTGCTAATAAATAAGGCGATATTATTATTATTAATAATAGCTGCGGGTAGGTCTCTGCCGATCTGACATGGCATTTAGGATTAATAATAGAATATTTCATTTTTGCTGACGGTACATTTCAAGCTAAGAGCCAATAGTACATTTATCGATCCAGTACAAGTGTTCTACATAGCCCGTCACAAATATGCTGATTCCATTACTGATGGTCCTCCGACCTAATCTGCGCTGAAACTGGATTGACCTTAATTCATAGGAATTTATAATCTGTTCTTTCGCATACTTCTGTTTCGTGTTCGATATTTAAAAGTATAATGTCACATACATAAGTCACTTTTATTGCTTTCCTTACAAAACGTGATATCAGGAAATAAATATACATGTGTAATAGTTTTATGAAATCAAAAAAAAATGTAAGTGGAGATTACGTTAAATTTTGTATAGATATCGAATTTCCATTACAAAATCATAAATTTAATTACATTATACAATTACCAATTAAGCCATTAAACATTACAATGACACATTGAATTGAAATTACACATTACATTTACTTATTGTATACAAATCAGTTCAGCAATTAAACACTACATATTAAGAATAAACCATGACATTGAATGAAACTAGAGATTACATTTATAAGTTACATTTAAATCAACTAAGCAATTTAATATTACAATTAGGCATTGCATTAAAGCAATTGAACATTGTATTTACATATTGTATGTAAATCAGTTAAGCAATTAAACATTACAAATTTATGACAAAAACATTACAGCGAGATACCTATACAAATTAATTAAACATTATACTGACTCATCACATATAAATCTATTAAACAATTAGACATGGCAATAATGTAAATCAGTATTTTATTTACACATAGTACTCTATGACAATCAAATAAACGAAATAATAATGAATATATCAAGAAATTAAATAAATATTTTTTTTTATTACGAACTACGAAAAAGTGACATCTCACAAATAATCGAAAGTCGCTATCGGAGAAGTAATGTCATTTCCGGCTCATAATGTAACCCCGAAAACAAAATGATGGATCATTCGACAAAATAGAGTGCCCAGCAGCAAATGGGCCACTTGTGATTGATCGGCACGCGCCGCGCCGCGGGCCTGCGTGCGTTGGCCTGCGTATGCAAAATTCGAATTGTTCTAGAAAGAACGCGGCATATCTGTTAGGGTAAAGATATTTGGCATTATCTTCTACCCCTATTCTTTAAAGAACCTGGCGTGCTGATATAATAATAATAATTAAAAAGAGTAATTTCTTAATTATAAATTTACAAATAACAAACAATATATTACAAGAATTTTAAGACTATCACATACGAGTTCTCTGAAGCTGTACCAACGGGACGAACAAAGCCCTTTCGATACATTTGTTGTCACTGACGTTTTAAATGATATTTTCTTGCCTTTGCAAAAAATATTCCTTCTTTCTTATAACATTGGGTGCTTTTTGCCTCCTAGGTAAGAGATGTAGCATGTTGATACAATAATAATAATTAAACGAAAATGTATAACATTTGTTTATAAATGAACTAAAATTAATCTTACATAAAACATCACAAATTGCGAGTATACTGTCACAATGAAACCCATAAAAATCTGGAGCATGGGCTACGAGGGCGTTGACCGACAAAAATAACTATATGAATGTCCTGAATATCATGGCGACTGGTCTAGCGCGAGCTGAACATTATAGTGATGTATCCGTTATGGGGGTTATTGTAGGAGCTTTAATAGTTACATTTAGGGCTTAATATAACCGACAAACGTAAATAGGCGGCTGGTAGCGAATGAGATCTACGGAAGATCGCATGTTGTGTCATATCTTGCTAAAGACCCAGTCCCGGCAGAGATTTGTATGAAACTTGCCTCAGTATATTATCGTATAATTCATAGATACATATTCTCACTATATATATATATATATATATATACATGTCGTATATATTGATGCTGCAAGTGTCATTGCGTTCATACTTATATTTGTGGTTCGCTATCAATACCCTTGGTGAAGTTTTCCTTTTGTTTCTAAGTTCTGCCAACATTAAACTCTCGATTCCGACTGCTATCGTTACATCATAATTGTTTAACCTCATCGGATCTAGTGTCTTCCGATAATTTGATAAATAATTAGCCCGGATATCTTTACCTATTTCTAACGGATTGTTAAAACTCTTAACCTATACGTCTTCCTGTCAATCCTCGAAACCTCCTAAGGTACGGGTGATAACAATAATACTTTATTTCTGTTAATTTAAACTTCCATATTGGAAGTATCATTGAATACAGAGACTCATATGTCATACACAATAACGTACACACTTCTGTATTACACCTGTTATAACATTTCAATTCATCATTTAACGTCATCATTATCACTTTCATGGTTCCACTGTTGAAGCAAAACAGAACAGGGAAACGGGATGAGAACTGCTAAGGGCATAGTTCGCCACGCTGACCAAACGCGGCTAGTGTTACACAGCGCTCCAATGTTAGCAGTATATTATATTTTCATTATAACTTTGTAATTAATTATGTAGAGTTCGTGAAACCGTATAAATAAAAACTGTATGAAAGAATGTAGAGCATAGCAATCAGGCCGATGGCCGACAACAATAACAACTAAACATCATGGTGTCTGGCTGTGTTACAGCGCCAGACTCGTTCTGGAAATGGCTGAAAGTAATTTAGAGTAACATTGGCTATTGTTGAATTCATTTCGAGAGAATAATTTTCTAAGTATTCTTATCTTTATGTTTTTTTTTGCTTGTTATTAAAATTATTATTATGATAGCGCTATCCCAGGTTACTTTCGGGGTAAGCAGTGAGCACCAAGTACCAAATACCTCTATCGTTAAAGATCTGACGAATTTCTTCTATAATATAATCAACGTTCTTTTAATTCGATTAATAAAATCGATTTAACAATTATGGACAAAATAAATAAACTTTTACCAAATATTTGAATTTCTTATATGCATAATATGCTCGTTTATATTTCGTAAATGTATTGCTCACTTATGTAACATCTCCAATTGAGATTTTAAACAGTATAAATACATAGGTACTAAAATTAGAATATGTTCTGTCCATCTGTCTACCACGTCTTACGTTAACCTTTGAAACGGTGTTAATGAAATTTATAATGAAGCTCATTAAGCTGTTTTTTAAATATAAAAAAATTATGCCAGCCTCATAAATTATTTTAAAGAATATGTACTATTTTAACAAAAATATATTTCTCAGAGCAGAACACAGGGATATTTACAAATAAAATATTTGTTTAAATTGTTTAATGGATATGACAAAGAGTAATTGAATATTTTAAATCAAATGTTTAATCAACGTAAACAACCTTTTCATCCTTCCACTGTTGGCCACGGGTCTCCTCTCAGAAAGAGAATCTTTAAGGCCGCAGTCTTTTAAGCCACTCGAGCATTGCTATGGTTGAATGTGTATGGTAGTATATGGTCAAGTTACAGACTTATAAAAATGTCCATGACATGTATAGATAGTAGATAGATGTATAGATATGTTTTTAATGTATAATTTATTGCTGAATTTCCTATAAAGTGGATGGCAGCGACTAGTTATAAACAAAATATTTACAGAAGCGGCTCGGATGGTCGGATCGAAATCGAAAGTGATTGATTTGAATTACAAATTGATTTCCTAATGCTATGAACTGACATTTATAAAAAACGATCGATAAAAATGCAAACGATTGGGTCAAGGAGTCTGATATTAATGAAATTTAAGGTCATTATTGTATAAAAAACAGAATCGAATATGACAAAAGTGCAGTGCGAACGGAAAGTTGTCTTTTGTTAGTTTGTCACGTTACATTTGACATTAACATGTGATTACTCATGCGTTTGACAGTTTAATTTGACATTGTCACTAACAATATTAGTGGCACAGATCAATCGATTCCAAAATCATATCACAGATATCGATTTAAAAATAATAATATGTTCCATCTTGTTTCTTGTACGACTTTTCCTGGTAGGATTCTTTTTTTTTTATTGAGGCGATGAAAAAAATGGAATTGTTATCCTGGCGTGTTATTACAAAGGAATTTTCCAATTGTTAGGCGATTATCCGTTCATAACGCGAAGTAATTCCAGCAGTTAATCCGCTGATATTCTAATGATTTAATTGTTTAATTATAGATAAAGTCTGTTACGCAATGTCCGACATAACACATCCTGAACAGGTTTTAATTAAATTTAAAATGTACCTTACTATACGTTTTGGGATTTATTAATTTGACAGCTGATGACGAAGTTTGTAGTTTGGCAGCTATAAACAGTCTAGAGAATATCTATAAAATGGATTTGAACATTTTTCAGCTGTGAAAATATCTGTGAATGTAAAAAACGTAACATCACGCCTGTAATCCGCGAAGGGCAGAGGGATGTACTACACCCCCACGTTTTACTAGTTATGTTTAAGTCCTATGGAATAGGTGGTGAGCCAATTGTCATACACCGGGCACTGATCCAGACTCCGAGTCACTACTAGAAATTTTAAATTAGAAAAGTCCAATAGTACCCCACCCGGGATTTGAACCCAGGACCTCCCCCGATGGGCAATCGCGTTTGCAACCACTCGATCAACAAGGCAGTCAAGTCATCCTTTGGAACCATACCTAATATTATTTCCCCTGTTAAATCCGAAGTATATTAATAGCTTTTATTTCAAATCCACACTCGCACACATTTTTTGATGTATTAACCTTTACTGCATTAATTCAAACACCATTTCTGCATATAGTGAGAAATTTTTAAAGTCTGTAATTAAAAAAATTCTTTCCCACTACATTTTCAAAATCTATTTAAACTTTTAACATATCTTAAATTTATTATCACTCTTTTAAATTATTTGTCTATAATCATTAAAAAGAGTATCAAAACCGATAGATAAAGATTCAAATGTCAACATGTAACCTTATACGGTTTTTTTTTAAAATTTGCCGTTATTAATTACAAACTGCCAGGTATCACGACATCTGACATCTAAGATTTTATCGGTCTACCCATAGTAGGGTTTTCAGTTACTTTGGCGGCTTTATTTTTTTTAATTATTAAGATTGATGTTTAGAATGTAATTTTATTAATGGGATTATGCAAACATATATTTTTACTTAGATTTCAAGGCTAGTAATTTCTCTGTGACAGCTGTCAAACATAAATTCTGCTGATTGTTTTTAAATTTTGTTTCTCCATTATTTATTAATTTTTGAAACAATACAATTAGTAAATCGTTTCAGGCTGAAAATATTAAATGCAAGACTAATTAAAAAGGAACGTTACAAACGAGAAAAAGTAGTATAATGTTACGCCATACACGGGGAATTGTGGGCAATTTATCCATAATTTACTTCCAAGAAATACGACTTTAGAGTACAATAGGAACTGTGAAAAGAAAATTAAAATTGTAATAGAAGAGAAGTGTTGGGTTTTAAGATAATGCCCAAAAATATTAAATCTGATGCATCACGTTCCTACTTAATGATACGAATATATGAATATAATAAAACCATTTCAAGGTCGTTAAACTAAAATACGTCAAGACACAAAAACATAATGCATACATATGTACATAAATACATACATAATATATTGACAAAAACTGTAATTATAAATACGACTTACAATGTTTTATTTAAACTTAATTTAAAAGACTGTTGGTCTAGTCATAGTAACTGACTGCTGACACGGGCGGGGGCTGTGGGTTTGATTACCATCCCGGACTTGAAAGATGAGGACCAGTCTTTGTTCTGTGAATGGATGTAAAATAATCTATATGTGTACATAGAACTGTATATATATATATATGAAATTTAGCAACTGTCTCGTTGCCATACCAAGGGGTATATCTATGTCTAGTTCAGGATGAGAAAACTATATTATTGTCCCAAAATGTTATTATTAATTACTATTGATACAAATCTGACCAAACTCGTGTTTCAGCTGGCACTTCCAACATTATCATTTTTTGGGTTAATGTTAAATGACAATCGTTAACGGTTGTTGGAGGAACATTTTCTTTAGGATACTCACAACTATTAACTAATAAGTGATATTTTTAGTAGACCATAGAAATACCTTAGTACACTCGATGTCAAACAGAATAGTGTTAATTTTAGATGTAGCTAAGATTCTATTTCATAAGCTCCCGCCGTATTTGGCGAGGTCGCGGTCGAGACTTTGAACTGCCCGAGAAGTAGTTAGGCTATGCCAAAAAATCTGCATGAATTAAGTCTGTACATAATTTAATCCAATACATATTTATCATGTATTTTTGTAACATACAAGGATGTGAACATTATTAATTTCTTGTAACAATGTTATATTTATGTATGACGTTTTTCTGTATAATTCTGTGTTGAGTATAAAACAGTATCTTATATTCAGCATTAATATTAAATTCTGATTTTCTGACAGAGTAATTACAGTGCCGGTACCAGGCATTTGGTGCATATATTTGTTAGAATTTATTTCAAGTGATAATAACATTTGTTCACACATAAAATATACAAAAACGCACACCACACACCCGTAACCAAATAAAGTATTAAATAATTATGTTGACTAGTGTGAGTCTATCAAAGGGTAAAGGGTTCACAGTGATGTATGTTTGTAGTATAAGGCGCCCTCAGAGCTCTCGGACTTAATCCAATGCATTAAAACTGTTTCAATTAATTAAGGTAAATAAAACATGTGGCCAATATTTGTAATAACGTTGGCACAAACATTTGTGGGTCCACCCGAGCCAAGATTGCAATAATTATTTTTTCAATCAAGTTAAAAGAAATAATATGGCCAATATTTGTAATAATGTTGGTTCAAATATTTGTAATTATATCGGAGCCAAGGTCGCAACGGTCCGTGGTTACTCGAGCATGCCGTAAATTGCCCGCTACTGTGTTTAGCTGTAGGAGGCAGGTATTTACCGACCTTACCTACCTACTACCTACCATTTGTGTATTAATTACTGTATATAATTGACTTATAATTAAAGAATTAGTTCAGGAACCAACGTAAAGAGTGCCAGCGACTTCTGTTGTTGTTTAGTGGTAGAGTTATTGTTATTACGATAAAGTTCGAATTACAGGTCTGGAACAAAGCGAGCCAAATAGCCAAGTGTAGTTTTTGACACAAATTGAATACTTTGTGTCTTAAAAGATTCTTTGATATACGATAATTATAACTGGCATTGCATCTCTGTTTGTCCATCCTGGAGCAGTGTGGTAAAGTATGACCCAGTCCTATGGCAATTGTAGGAGAGAACTTGCATACCAGTGATATGTTAAAAAAGGTTATAATCAGTTATATTTGATATTTAAACCCTTTAATATACATTACCATAATATACATCCCAGTATTTGAGAAGGATATTCCAAAAACCACAATATTTTTTTCCTCTTTGCTAGAGAAACGTATGGATAATGTAGTACCAATTGAATGTTATGCATGTAAGGATTAACATATTATGTATTTGGCATTCGCTGCTGCCTATCCCATAAGAAGTCTAGCGTGACGATATAATGATAACAATTGTGGCAATTTAATTAAGATGCAAGTGTTAATTATTTCTGTGTATGACGTAATGAGGAACTGTGATATAACGTTCAGTGAAAAAAGACATATCCTAACAAAGCCCAATAAAATGTAAGAATCGTATCGTGTGAACCGCTCTCAATGTGGGTAAACAAATATATGATGAATTTTGAATTATACTTGCAATGGTTTTCACCGGTTCGCTAATGAGAGAGAAAGAGGGAGAATAACGCTTTCACCGTCAGACTGCATTTTCGAAAGTGAATCTGATTTTTGACGCCATAATTTTATTTAATTGGCGACATTACCAATTAGATTTATTATTCGGAATTGTCAAATTGTTTTATTTAAACGCGCCGTCGAGTTTAGTGACATTTTGTAGAGATATTTTGTTTTTGATTTCGTCTTAAAGTGATAAAACTTCATACAAACACAGCTATGATATTTAGTAATTGCAATTTTTGTAATATAATTACTATATCATGACGCCAAGTCGCTAACAGGGTAGGCGGCAAGCACCGATTTCCAAATATTTTATCGTTATTGTACCTTATTGAATTGTTCTCTTATAAATATGGAGCGAGTAACATACGTTAACTTTAAGTTTTATACTATGACAACCAGTCATTATATGATGAATAAATATTATGAACTTTGAAAACAAAATCTATTACCTATCTATAAAACATTAACTAATACATTATTTTTTTTAATTAACATCTGATGGTAACGTTAATATAATAATGACTAATACTGACATTCTATATGAAAATTTCTAAATATATCTTTTATAATTTTGCACAAGATAAATGTCTGAAACGACTTTAAATCCATCGATTACCTAATTGAAGTTTATTAAACACCTGGAACTATTTTTAATAAACTCAAATAGATGAAAATGATTTAACAATATTAATATCAGGACCTACTTGACCTGCCCTTAACCCCTCCCCCCCTTTCACCTCCCTTACCCCTACTCGAACAGTTCACGATAATGAAAACCAAAATTAATTTAAAGCAACGTTATAGTAATTTTCGAAAATGTTTTTTCACTGTTATTTTCTATTCTATTGACAACAGACTTGACCATACAAGTCGACACCAACGCGCAAGTCCAGGCAGCCTTGCACAACCTTCCGTATCAATTCCGCGCACAACTTTCTAGCACTGTCTTAGAATAGTGATGTGCAATGACTTGTGAGTGCAGTATGCAACACTGATAGCCACAACATGGGACTACATAAGCGGGAAAGTGAGTATCACAATCCTTTTACTTCTTTTATTCTTCTTTCATCTTTTCATTTTTGTTATTTCTCTTATTATTCTGAATGCACGAAATAATGGTAGTATCTAAAAGAAGCACGAGCCGTCTGGTGGGTAAGGGTAATGATACTTGGCATTCGTGCTCTTTGCCTACCCCCGAAGGTTCCCGACGTCCTGATATAATAAGAATTATAATAGTTCTTTTGTCTTCTCTCTTTTACATTACTGTAACATTAATTATTAGCAGGATACGGTAGATTTAAATAAATTTTAATTTTATATTTCTGTTCAAGTTCGGATTTGAAATTAGAATTATATTTAGCAAAGTATAGACTAGAGCAAAAGATCAATCAAATATTAGCGCTAAATTAGAATTATTGCAAAAACGATAGAAGTGTCAAGTATTGTAAAAATGTTTTTTTTTTTCAAACAATACATTGTCGATCCTATGGAGGGACTATCGATAGTCGACCATCGATATGCGAAACTATTTTCGATTACCGTGATTGATTTTATATTGACATGATGATTTTAGATACTATTGCGCCATGACTCCGTGTCTCTCTTCTTTCGTTTGTTTATCTATAATAAAATAGAGCAACCGTTGTCAAATTGTAAGAAAAAGTTGCTCAATCTAACGATTGTTTCTTACATTTGCCATTTTACAATTATGTGATTGACATGAGATTTAGTGTTAAAGTGTAATTCTCGACCAACCGTTAATATGTCAGCTGTTACCGAATGTGGCAAGTTTTTGTCGAAAGTGATTCGTCGCTAGACGTGAGGTAAATATTTAACGGATTGAGATTTTTTTATATGTTTGTTGTCAATACGTTTTTCTGTGCAATTGTTATGCAAAATGGCGACCGTGCATGCTCTCCTTCGTTGCGACGTATGCATTTTGAGAGGAAAATTTTAAACGGTTCTCATTGGTTTACTGTACTGATGTAATTGACACAAACAAATAGTAAGAGTAGGCTTCAAAAAAAATTAATAAAACCAAAGATGCGTGCCTGCTATTCGAATCTCAGACCTCGAAAAGAAGACTGAAATCTAAACCACTGAGTTATTACCGCTACTCCTTTCACAACAATCAAGTGTATTTTTTCATTTAAACAACACAACGGTATTTCCATTTAGAGTTTTCAGACCTGTAAACTGAGAAAACATTTTTTTTTAAATACCGCAAACAAAAGCGAGTTAAAAGCAACATCAATTGTAAAATCTTGGCAAACTCTTCAATTGTTACAATTGCCATCTCAAGCTCTACGTTGTATGAAACTCGTGCTCCAGAAATTTCAAACCTTTGACGCTGAGCTTAACTGTTTGAAAGCTCTACATCCGTAAGCATTAACCTATATAAAGATAATGTTTAATATTTCCGAGGCTTACTTTGTTTAAGATCTAAATTTTTTTCTGTGACCCACAAACTTTTTAATATAAAGACAAGGATGCTCTACTCCAATAATTTATCTTTTACGCTAATTACATGAATTTTGTTTTAATTTGTTTGAAATTAGTACAAATGCTGTAATAGCCTGGTGGCTTAGCATATAGCCTCCAATTCCGAGGTTTTGGACACAAAGCTTGTCTCGCACGTGGTTTTTTATAACGTAGTTCTTCATTATCGACCGTTTCTTTATCTCATGTCATTCTTGGACATGGATCTCCTCTCAGAATAAGAGTGTGTAGAAAAAATCAGGACGTTGGCTTGAATTTGAACCAAGAGTAGACAGCCGCTTAGTTTACGTCTGCTTTTTAAAAGTATCGCCTTTTAATAACCGCATAACCCAAGACCAACTGCTCAACATCCTCTCATGAAACCCATGTAAAGCTGTGTCGGCAATCTGAAAGAATGTATACAATAACTTCCTGTTGGGCGAAGCCCTGCAAAGCCGTTAAGAAAAGCTCCAGGCGAGCTTTATTACCTCACTACCGGTTTACGACGCGTGAACCGTTTCATAGTGGTTTTGAACATTTATGACCGGTTTGTATTTTTAAAGTACAAGCTGATACAGCTTATAACTTGTATAAAAAGTTACATTGTATACAGGAAGGATTTTTGAGACGCAAGGCGAAAAGAGTAATTCGGTGATGCATTATAACCTCTGCACGCCAAGAAGAGAGTACTGACTCCAAACTGACATTCATCAATTCGTTTCACGAATCAAAGATATAACTCCTTTTAAAATAAGAAAACAATCATATCTCCTAAAAACAAAAACTACGCGCCACATTCAAAACCAATTGACTATTTCATAAGCTAAATTAAAAAAACGGAATGAGTGTAATTATAACATTTATTTACGTAATATATGGATAACAATACTTGTTACCCGTCAGGTCAGTCTGAACGTCTGAGGTCAGGTTGTGTAAGGTCGAACTAGATCGATATTCGCAGACTCCACCAGACGGCGCTAGGCGACGCTTATTTAAATATACCTATTATTTCCCTTTTACCTCTTATGATGATTCGGCTGTTTCTTGTTAAAATGTTTTCAGAATTGCTATTGACGTGAATTATGAAAGCAATTC
>DWEE01000463.1:0-17149 GCA_018245755.1 Parelbella macleannani | reverse complement strand
AGCTATTGGAGAGGCCTATGTCCACCAGTGGACGGGAGTAGGCTGATGATGATGACGATGACGTACTCGATATACTAAGCATTCCTGCATTGAATCCTTGGTTTTTGTCAGAACATTTTTATTGGCATTCTTTCAGAATCAAACAGTTTGTTAAAAGCAAATTTTATCTCCGTAAACATTTTGTGTTTGCACTATAAGTTACCAGAACACCGTTGATTAAATATTGCTCTCAGTCATTCGTAATAGATATAGATGTGGCACTCAAAAGTTAACCATTTTTAAATGTTCATTCACTTTTAAGTTTTATTAATCAAATTTTTTTGTGAATCTGAAATTTAAACAGCACCAAATGAATTTGTATTATATCAAAATCAACCCTCGTTGGCTATGGAACATGATGTCTTGTTATTTTTCACACATATTATTGTTACTCATTTTACGTTTAATATAATGTATGTATCATAAAATATAACGATTTCAGAGGAGACTGCAACAAGTTGTTCAGAACCAGTGAAACACACACGGAAACTGATATAAGCTGGGCGGATCATCCTGACGGGTCCGTATTATTACTGACAACGTGCTTAAAGTGATTGTAAAACGCTTTGACATGTATCTTTATTTTTAATCTACCATTATATTTTTTCTAACGAAAGTTACGGTTGCAGAGACAGTAAATCGTGTACGTCTGCAAACCTTGAATATTAATATATATAAGAATATTAATTTATATAAGATTAGTTAAAGATTATATTTTCTGATAAGAATATCTTACAGGTGACCATGGGTACGGACCGGAAAATGAAATTTATAAAGTATCGCAAACGTATAATGTGTCTTCATATAAAGTATCTATTTAGGTTTCTAAATTTTATTACATATATTATCTAATTCCGTCAAAAATAATGAAGTGTTTGGAAATGAAACTAAATCTCAAATGTTAAATTTAAAATCACTATTGTAACAAAGCTAACCTAGCAAATTAATATCTGAACGTAAATAACTTGATTTTCTTTACATTTAGTCCTGCTAAAAATGAAATAAACGCAACACGGAGGAACGAAGAAGAAGAGAAGAGAAGAAACAAAACCAGTACAATTGAACTAAGAGCATCACATAATATCAATGAACACAAGGGGATCGTTTTCAGATCATTTGATAATAATAAACAGGAAGTTGGCATTAACTGAACTTTTTGTAATGTAACTTTGCAATTATTCTTATTAATGTAGCACTTCTATTAAAAAAGATAAATTATAAGTGAGCTTTCATTTTGTATGATTCGAATACCTGGGTTACGATTCGAATAACTGGGAAACGACTATCTTAAATTTATTTTTACGAGCACTACCAAAATATTTTTTTTGTGGATTATACCTATATTAGAAGTTACCCGCATGCTCTCGCGAAGTTTTTGGCAATTAATTAAAGGCAACAATTCAACGATCCGTTACTACCACAATATATAAATACAACCGTTCAAAAGCAACATACTCTAAGACAATTCTAAAATTATAAATAAATAGTTTACATGATGTTTTTAACATTTATATGTCTAAGCGATATTTTGGCACGAATATATCTGTAGGTATACTATAAATCTTCTACCTCGATCCTGAACCAAAGGCACAAACGAACAAACATAATTATAAAGTAACCGGTGAGTACTGTGTTACACTACATAGTAGTGTGTAATGTATCAGTAATCCATACTAATAAAGAGAGATAAGAGTACTCTATTGGTTATACAAATGATATTAACATCTTTGGACATCTCGATAAAGGGCTGTATGATCCCAAAATAAGCCTAAGGAGATCTCGTGTTATGGTTTGCCAGAACGCTGATAAAATATATCCATATATACATATGAATGTAAAGTAACATCACGCCTGTAAGCCCCAAAGAAGTAGGCAGAGGAGGGTATTACAGTCCCATGTTTCACCAGCTGCGTTTATGTCCCACTAGGAAAAAATAGTAAACCTATTGTAAATCCAAGAATAATCCAAAAATCCCACAGTACCCGACCCGGGGATCAATCATTTTTTGGTTTTATCATTGGTTGGGATTACGCATTTAATTTGGAGAAAAATCTTCATCTGTAATTAAACAGACAATGACAAATTCTATTTCAATGGCGTGTACAAACATATAAAAGATTGTATGAAATCAATTTAAATCGAAAAATATTGTTAACGGCACCCCGGATATTACAAATACCAAGTTTGCAAGGCGTGTAATTAGAAAATTGTAATGTCATTTTCATTCATGTCCCTTATCTCCTTTTGATTTTTGTTTTTGAAGCATCGAGATGAAGGAATTTCTATATATTTCTGGATTGTTTATTTATTTTTCAAGTAATCATTCATTTTATACCTAAATGAGCGTATTAAATCAAAAGCGATAATACAATAGATAAACATTGATTAAACATTGTTCATAAATGAAGAAATAGAAACAATCATCATATTAATTTATTAGCCAACTACATTATTTAATTAGTTACAGGTGTTGAAGCCATCGAAGTTGCAACGCAATTGCCCGAAGAAGTAGGTAAAATATTAAATAACTCACGAAGAATCATACATGGGGAAGAAGTGACAGCTGACAGACCATATATGGTAAATAGTTTACATAAACCAAATAAAAAGTAAATAAAATTATAAGACGATCGTCAGATTTCAAAATTCCAAGAAACGCAATCCGCTCGCAATATTTCATAACTCTAAACGACGATTTAATAAACACGCTGTATAATGAGTTCTTCCTCAATCATTCACTCAAATATGTACATGAAATTGTTTTATATATTTAGGTGTACTTAAAATTGCCTCGCACTAACAAAAAGAAGCAGAGCTATCGAACTTGGCTGTGCGGAGGCGTGATCCTCCACGAAGATTACATCTTGACATCTGCTGCCTGTATCGAGGACGCTGAGCATTTTTATGTTGTGTCTGGAACTTATAAGTATGACATCGAGATTCTTGAATTACTCTCGTCTTAAATTGTTATTATTTTCAAGTTCACTCATTTGTTGCAATATAACGCACCTATTTCAATATCATAATAACATACTGTACGATAAATTGGCGGATGCATGCTCCTATTCTAATGTTCAGAAAACTATATCATCATCTATCGAAATTAGTTAATTGAAGTGGCAATGGGCAGGCCACATCGCTCGAGTGACCGACAACTGATGGGGAAGAAAGGTCATCGATTGGTGACTACGTCTCGGTAAAAGGAGCGTAGGTGGACGACCTGAAAACTATATAATTGCTATTTATTTTTATTTTTATCGAAACCCTTTATCTCCAATAAAAGTATTAATAATACATAGTTTTATATTCATTTCATTTTTTGTGTTATATTCGTGTGTGTTATTATGTACTATAAAGTATAATATTATAACACTTCGTTCTAGATACTCGGATGAGGATGACAGGTACAATAACCCATGTATCAAAAACGGCGCCAAAAAAGCTATTTGGAAATGTATACCGAAAAGTAAGTGAAATCGTAATAATTCTATCGAAATAATTTCATTAAGTTGGTATTTTAACTTAATTATTGGAAATACCGTCTATAACTGTATACTTAGGGGTTCGATGACGTTTGTAGCTTTACGCACTTTTCCGCTGTCTGTACACTTTTTCTATAAGAGACATTGTCATTTCACATAATATTAATTTCTACACGTCTAAAAGAAGATTGTCTTTTTTATGTTTCATAGAGCTCTCGCTAGATAGTGTTGGCATTTGTAATTTTTATTCGTGCAATCGACTTTATTTTGGTTGTAGGAGGAGAATGCAGGATAAAAATCCGAGCACTAAGCTTACATGACTCGTATGCCAGTGCATTTTGTTACCTATACAAAATCATAAAACAATTATAATTAATATCAGAACCAAGTGTAAAGGTTGCATCTTCATTGTTTAATATACCCAGAGATCGTAAACTCTAAAAATATATGGTTATATATGTAGGTTATATAAAATATATGGTTTTGTATACATGTTTCAGATTATGTCTTTGACGGTCACGAAAACGATAACATCAGGTGGATGAACAACGACATCGCTATAGTCAAGATCGAGGATGGCTTTGATTTTAATCGAAGGATCAGGGGTTGCGACTTTATCCCCAAACCGGTTTGCTATAACAACCAGAGCCAGAGCTTAGAGAACCCGGGCAACATTGTCACTATTGCTGGCTGGGGGACCACTGAAAGATACAATGACGTGAGTTACTGCATACCCATTTGCAAAAATAATGACAACGGGCAATCGTAGTTTTGAATGGAAAGCGTGAAAGGACTTAGTTCCATAGAACGGTACCTACGCTATGGTGTTTAAACATTTTCATATTCTTTAGCCGGATAATCTCCCTTAACCTGGAAGCCCGACGTTTATTCCATTAGAGAGTATCGTTGTGAATAGTTGGGGTTTAAATATATAAGGACCTATAAGACAAGATTAAATCAATATGTACTTTAAATAATAACAGCAGCTCGTGATATTTTTTTACTAAAAGTAAACTCGTTACTAACATGTCCTGCAGTTAAGTATCCACTTGAGCTAGTAATTTTCCAACTGCGTAGGACTCGTAGCATTTGGAGAATTTTACTACACTATATCTATATCTTATTGTCTCTTAAACCTTTCCACAGTGGATAAATAGAAGGAGAGATAATCAGCAAACGCTACTAGAAGCTCACGTGGAAATTATACCGAAGACTAGATGCAAGCGTCGTTGGGGTGCTCGATACCATAATATCATCGATAACTACATGATATGTACCAAAGATATCGGACAGACCATGTCTGAGATATGTAATGTACGTACTAAACAGTATTAATAAGCACGTCACTCCACAATCGATATTCCAAGCTGATGAAAACGACGTCACGTCTGGTGCGGAACTTTCAGCAGTTCTTGCGGGTAGAAAAACAATTGGTAATGGGTGATAACTTATACCATTTACTTTGAGCTGGCTTTTTATATTAGAGAATAAGTTTAGATTAACTGGTGTATATACTGTTAAGGGTGGTCTTAAACAATATCGTTTTAACAATGTTAATGTGCCATCTAACAATGCACAAACTCTTATGATTTTATGCAGTACTTATTTCCATCCATTTGTTTACAGGAGAAGTACGTAGATTGCACTGACATCCAGTATTCCGATGAGGAGGAATCAAGGAGAGATATTCCAGTTCATAGAACAGAGAAAGTGCCCACTAATCTTGTAATGCATTCCGCTTATCATAATAAAACAAGTGCAAATGAAACTTTGCTAACTGGCAGAAGGTATGCGTCACAAGCTGATGGGGGTTTTTGTGAGGTAAAATATGACAACGTAATGATGATTTGATACGCTAAAATTGTATGTTAAAAATAAGGCTTCGACTCTCATTGCTTATTACAGATGCCTTCGTAGCACCGAAAGTCAATATAAAATTGCTACGACGACCGTACCCCTGCTAGGTGTTAACTTAAGCTATACGCTATTCTAGCACAATTGACACATTTTAATTCAAATTTTGTTTACACAGAATGATCACGGAGGTCCTTTGATCTACGGCGAGGGAGTCAACTCCATAGTGATCGGTGTCATATCAGCCTGTCTCGTGAAAGAACGAACCAACAAATGCTATGGACCTTTTCTGTACACCAGTTTATATAAGAACAGACAGTTTATATCTTGTGCCATTTTTAAGGATATCGAGTGAGAACATGATTTTATACTAATTAATTATTGATTTGGCAAAGTCAATTACGCCCAGATATTTAAATATTATTATAAGTTCAACATAAAAACAAATAAAATTTGTTTGCAGGCCAAAATGTAGAAGACAATTTAGATCGGGAGTTACACACGTGGAGAAAGTATTGTCTTGGAAAGATCATCCGGACGGGTAAATTAAACGTGCTTAAATACGAGTAGGTACATGGTTGCAAGCGCGACTACCGATCGAGACGTCCTGGGTTCAAATCCCGGGTCGCATACTATTCGAATTTTCTAATTTAGAATTTCTAGTAGTGACTCAGAGTCTGGATCTGTGCCCGGTGTATGGCAATAGCTTACCATCTATTCCATGGGACTTAAACGTAATGTGGTGAAACGCGGGGGTGTACTATATTCCTCTGTCTACTCCTTCGGGGATGACATGCTTGATGGTACGTTTTTTTTTAAAAGCCCAAACTATGACTAAGAAATTATTATGTCAGAATTAATTACAGGGCTTGCAATTCACAAACCTGGTTACCAAGACAGAAATTCTGTAGCAGTTCTAGTCAAAATGAATCTCAATCTCAGATGAGCTTTGGGGTAAAATTATGACCTAATTGGTTGTCATTTTTTTAACGAAAAATGTAGATTATGTTTCACAGAAAATTTATTAGTAATTTTAGAAAGACTACTATAAATGTAACCTTAATAAGTTAATAGGTTCCTAATGATTACGAGTATTTATTTTTTAATACTTACGAATATTTAAACTTTAACAGTCCGGCTAAATTTGAGATGGCAGTGCAAGATTCAGAACCTACAATCGTTCAGCGAGCGAACGAAGACCAGAGACCAGTTAATGTATCAGAAGACAAGGTGTTTGCTGAGAGGGGGTTGATTATGAAAGCTGCCAATGACAGTATATTGTCGAATAGCACATTTACTTGACATACTTACATTAATATAGTCTGTGATGAATAAATTAAATTCCGCCAGATACTTGTGTATTTTAATTTTAGCATATTAACGTTAATTCAAAAAAAGAGTAAGTAGATACCTACTTAGTTATTGGTATCTAATGACAGCGGCATTTGGAAATAAAATTTATTGTTCGAAATTTAACGTTTTACTACTATTTTAATATTTTACTAACATGACAAACCATACTTTCTACAGTCAGTGTCATCATGTTTAAATATTGTAGTAAAAGTGAAACAAACCTTTTTAATATATATATATAGAAATATTTATTTATAAAAATTTTATACATATCTACGTGTAGTAACCTAATATAAATTTACGCAAAGGAATTAGTGGTTTAAGAACATTATTATTTTTGACATCACTATACTGACGTCACCGTTGTACATAGTAAAGAAGATTTTGAATTTGAAGATATTTAAGTATAATGTGATGAATTAATATCATATATATATTATAAAGAATAAATTACACGATACTACAATTCATCTCTTTTAAACATTAATAACATGTGTTAACCAATTTCTAGATGAAGGTCACAAACAAATAATATAACTTCACTGAAACGCAAAATTTCCCCCATTTCAATTAGTTACATACCCGCCGGAAACTCAAACAATGAAATTTAATTAAGCGCAACGACAGTGAAGATTGACTAAATAATTAATAGTCACAGTGGATACAATTCTTCTGACAAAACTGCCAACGAAATGGAGTCTTATACACTGCCTTTCGTTGTAGTTTTGCTGTGTATATGTGGTAAGATTTTTGTAATTTACTATTGTTGCGTTGTTAAAATTATTTTAAGTTAACCATACTATTTGAATCAGCCATTTAAAGCGGAAAGGTCTTCTCGCATTGGTCACTTGTCCATACACTAAAATCGACTTGAAATAAATACCTTATGACTTTATGACTCTATAGCTTGAGATAATGCTATGTGCATTTCTAAAACCCTTTCTAAACGTATCATACTTTTGCATAAAGTCAAATTTTTGTTTACTTTAACCTGATTAACAGGTTCGGCTCTTTCCAATTCAACTAAACAAGAAATACATTCGGGTAACGAGAAAATAGCAGCTAATAATGCGACAGACGTACAATTAAACGAAATAGAAGATGAGGGTTGGGAGTACGAAAACAGAACAGTCGTAGATACCAGGAGAATTTTGTATAGCAAGACAGTAGGCAAGGGGAACAGACCGTACATGGTAAGAAGGCAGTAAATAAAAACTTGTAAAAAAATTACTAAATGTCATTTTTGTAGCAGTAGTTCATTACCATCGGTAGCGAAGGTGAAATTGTTTTCATATTGAAAGGTCTCCCACTTACGTAAAAGTGTGTCTATAATTAGAACGAAGCTGTTTTCAAGTGTATTGGATGATAAAAATTACCCCGCATTGAACCATATTCCGATTTTAACCCCATGTTATATGATTGCAAGTGATATCAACGAAATAATTATATAGCTTCGATATTGACATCCCTTCCATCAAATCGATGGCATTGATTACTATGAATTCAGTGTTTGAAAATGGTTACAGTGAAATCGGTGTCTATCAAAACTATCCTTATTGGGGGATATTTTATGTTCCCAACACAGTTACAATTATTATCGACTGATCCATTGGTCCATTGATTAGTGAACCTGGTTACGGAGCCGGTGGTTGCAGGTTCTCTTCCTACCTAAAACATATACATATTTGTGTGCTGACCATAAAATTTTTTGTGTGGCTGGTTGTAAAAAAGTGTATTATAAGCGATGTATGCTTATTCATATATATTTATGTACATGTATAGACAGTTTATCAGCCATCTAGTTACCATAAAATAGTCTCTGCTGCCTTCGGCGCCGATGGTATTAAGAGAAGGTTTCCAATATTTTATTATTATAATTGTTAAAATAGAATATTGTCACCTAAGTAGAATTTTATTAGTCAGTACTTGTTGTTTTTTTTTATGTATTTACATAACTCTCTTATTTTTCTTCTCTTGCCCTTTATAGGTTTACCTTCAACTTACGAAGGATTCTGCAAAGGCCCATAAATATCGCGGCTGGTTGTGTGGTGGTGTTATAGTAGATGCATACTACGTGTTGACGTCAGCAGCTTGCGTTGAAGATGCCGATCATTTCTACGTAGTCTCTGGTACTACTAAGTTCGTGGACAGCTTTGACTACAAGAACGATGATTGCGTCTGCAGTCATAGGCGTAAAGTTGTATGGAAATGTATCCCCAAGAGTAAGTGAATTGTTTATAGATAAAAAGCTTTCATGAATTGTATTGCTTGAATGAATTTCGTGAATTGTTTAACGATAAAAACATAACATTGTTTCTAAACAAAAATTCCATATTTTTTACCTTCCCGTCCAGATTACAAATTTGACTTCCAAGACAGTATTAAATGGTCCTCAAACGACATTGCTGTTGTAAAAGTAAATAAACCGTTTAAATTGGGTTCTCTCGAGAGTGGATGCGAGTTCCCTACGGCAATCATCTGCTACAATAATATTAGCAGGGAGCTCGAGAAAGCTGGAACTAAAGGCTGGATTGCTGGTTGGGGCAGTGGTAGTAATTTTAGAGAGGTGAGTACCTAATTTTAGAAGGCTTTATAGTTTATCTATTTTTAAATATATACCTACATGTACATTTTCACATTCCTCTTAACTAGTTGATATGAATTAGGACAGATTTGTGTAGGACAAAGTTCAATTTACGTCGTGGTAGCTTGGTGTCTTAGTGGTTGTATTTAAAATAGGATACTTCTAAAATTTTTTGTTGGCATTGTTTATGCATGAGTAGGGACTCGAAAATTCTGTCTCAGCTGCCATTATGAGACTAATACACGGGAGCAGACAAACGATTATGAAAAGGCAATTATACCAAGCTTCTTCAGCAAATCACGATTCATAGATATCTAGAAGTCGGCCATAATGGCGATGATATTTTCATTCCTCAGGGTGTCTACCGTGCTTCAACACATATACCCCAAAATGCTAAATGTCTTCAAGAGGCTAAGGTTTGCATAATGGACAACGAACAATGCGCCAAGAAATGGGCTCCAAGGTTCAGAGAAATTATTACCCAGTATATGATTTGCACGAAGGACGTTATGAAAAAACTTAGTGAGATTTGTGATGTAAGAAAATTATTATATCATTAATAATCAAATAGGTGTACGTATTCAATTTGTGAGTAGGTATGCTATGAATTCCTAAATAACAGCAAATCGCTTTTTTAACACAAAAAGTAGAAACTTGGTATTCTAAACTGAAACCGAAAGTTTGATGATCTACTATAGGTATATGAAACGTTATGGTGTTAACTTATCGATATCATTCGTGGATATTCCATAGACACGGGACACTCCAATAATGGAAGTTCGAGTACCTACTGTTTCCTAGCAGCAGTTCCATCAGCAACGATATTGCAGTCGCATTTTTTAAATGTTATACAATACAATAACTAACTAGTAAAAACGACAAAATATGGTTCTTAAATCTTACATTATATTTACAGAAAAAATATGCCAATTGCACAGACGTAGAATCAAGGCGTCACGCAGAAGAAGCTACGGATGGATATAAATTGGACTTAGGCAGACATTTGCGCGATCCTGATGACTACACTGCTAGACGCTCCTCGCAAGGAGGATTTTGCGAGGTACAAATACTATATAAATTATCTAAAATGACCGGTCACATAGCATTCTTATAACAACAAATATGTAAAGTGACTGATGTTTTTACTTCCCGAATAATCATTGGTATACATTAATGTAATTCCATAACGTGTGAAGCGATGTGAATGTTTTATATTAACGTTAGGTAATTGAAAGTAAAATTTTATTTTATAAATAGTCATTTGAACGCAGATAAGGATGTTGCGCCTACCGATGGTTGCGAATATCATTAAAATATGTTCTTATCCACAATTAACGATAACTCAGTGAGAAATATACTCGTATATAAATGCATGTCTGAAATTGTTGAACTACTGGCGATTTACCGAAACATATCGTATTCTTTTTCCTTCCAGAATGACCATGGTGGTCCTTTAATAGTAAAATATCAAAACAAAGAGAGAGTAATCGGAGTGATATCAGCTTGCAAAATCGATCCCAAGTCCCACAGTTGCCACGGTCCCTTCCTCTATACCAGCGTGTTCAGAAACCGGCAGTTCATCTCATGTGCCATTAATAAGGATGTCGAGTTAGTTATGTGTAGTATTTTATTTCATAACCATTTTTCTCTATCTTTCTTATTCTTTTTTTCTTTAGTAAATTTTGTTACGCAAATCTATCTGCCGCTGTATATAAAGAAATATTGACCATTGAAAAAGAGAAATATTGATTGAAATTCATGAGTAAATTATCTACGTTACATTGATCTCATTAGAAATACGGGTGGATCTTTTAATATTAACTTATAATGTAAGTATTCTTCGTTCTCATTATCATCATCTGCAACAACTTCATCACGACCGTCATTATTATCATCATTTTCATCTTCTCTATCTGTTCACCCCTACATGGGTATCCCGTAATGAGCTCTATTGCTAACTGTACTCTCTTTGCAGTAAGTACTCTCTTGCAGATTCTAGTTAGTTCTTCTTCTTTTTTTAGTAGTTCTTGCAGATTCTAGTTATTGCAGTATACAGCTTTTTAATAATCTGTTTCTCTTATTCTTACAGAAGAATTAAATGTTTTTTTTTATACAGCTGAATGTATTTACAAATGCACATAAATAATATTTCTTAACTAAATAATGTAATGATACTTATTGTGTGGTGTTATTTAAACATTTCGATTTCCTTAAAATTAAACATTTCCTATAATTTACAGAGAAAACTGCCGCCGCGTTTTCCGTACCGGCATCACTCATGAAGAATGGAGCGTCAACTGGGATGGTGTTGAGGAGTACATCGATTTATAACATTTATATTAGTTATGTCTCAGATATTTGGTCCCACAGACGATAACCACAGATTAAAATTAACAACTGCATTGTTAGTCGAGCGATTGCAAGCGCAACTGCCAAACGGGAGTCCAGGGTTCAAATTCCGGGTCGGGTATTATTGGAGTTTATTAAATGTAGAATTTCTTGTAGTGACTCGAAGTCTGAATCTGTGCCTGGTGTATGGCAATAGGTTCACTACCTATTCCGTGGGACGTAAACCTAACTGGTGAACCGTGGGAGTGTACTACACTCCTCTGTCTACCCCTTCGGGGATTATAGGCGTGATGTTACGTTAAAATTACAGGCCAGCGCACATACAAGATTATAGTTTAAATTTTACTAGTAAAATAATATATATCAAAGGAGTAACATAGTATTCAACATCATAATCATCAATATTTTTTTAAACGTTTCACGGTTAGACGATGGTTTTCTCAAAGAATGAGAGGGTTAAGGCCTTAGCCTGCCACGAGTGTATTGGCAAACTTCACACGCGTATAAGGACATTCTCCTTTTTTTTTTGGAGAACCCTAAAGTGTGCCGGTTTCCTAATTTTAATCGCTTATCATACCTAAAATAAGCTTATTATAATAATCATGTGTTTTTTCAGAGACGATAAACGTGATCAAGATAGGTTAGTGTACTAAAATAATAATGAATTTATCCTGTTACTATTCATGTAATGATAAAAAAAAAATTTTCAGCGATGAACCAGAAGAAAGATCGGTAGACAAAAAAAGGTATCGTAAAATAAGAACGATTCGCCCTAAGTAATAGTATTAGTTGGTACATAATATTATAAACCTACAAAAATATATTTACCAACTTGGACAAATGTTTATATTAAAACATAAATATTGTACTTCTCCACCTGAGCGTTCACTGTTTTCTTATGAAATGTAACTGCAGTGAGACTTAACAAAAAAAAGTTATAGCTTATACCTATTTGTGATTTCATTTACATGTTACTTTTATTTTAACGACAGCAAAAAAACAGGACACAAAAAAGATGGCAGCGATTCGGATAGTAGTAGCGACACCGACGGAACGGACGATGATAGAAAATTAGAGGCCAAAAAAGAACGAAGTACGGACAAAAAAGATAGCAGCAAATACGAAAATGCCAGTGAAAAAACGAAAGATAAAATCAGTAAACACAAATCGCACGACAAACATTTTGTAACAAAAAAAGAGGGAGCGAAGAAGGAAAAGGCTCCAAAGAAGAAGTTAAGCAAGACTCATTTGCGAAACGATGAAAAAGAAGTGTTTTATCAATCCAGTCGAGATGAAAATGTGAATGAGCCCGACGAAGATGAATAATATTTTAAGTTTACTAATTTCAATATATTTCTTTCTGATTTGTCTAATTTTGTTGAAAACTATGAAAATGATTGCCCAAATTTTAACTGCAAACGCGCATTCCAACTAAGTTCACACAAATTCCCTGTTAAATGATTCATAACCCTCGAAGTAACTACAACACTTCCCTTCTTGAATATGATTAAACTATACTGACTAAGTACTCTTACAGAGCTCACTGATGATGCTGTATTTTCCTTCTAAACATCTTATAGTAAATTTATACAGAGAACTCATGACATTGACATGACATACATTTTTCCCCTATTCAAGGTTGATAAACCTGTTACTTACAAGTTATCATTGATTTAATACCTCTTCTTCTCCAGAACACTATTGTAGCAGAGAAATATCAAAATAAAAGGATGAAAATGTAGATAACATTAGGCATAAAAATTTAAAAGGTTTCACAGAAAAACTTTATTAACATAGCTGTCACATTGACATTGACATGTTACATAGGCTCGATGACAAAATCTAGTTTTAGGCAGCCGAGAAAGGTCTTTTCATCTTTGCAGAGCCCAGAAGGATTGTGATAGAAATTTATTGTAGCCTGATATCTGCCAGCATTGTCACTATTTATGGGAAAACCATTTGTATCTGACACAAAGTTGTCCAGTTCGTAGGCCTTCTGTAAATGAACTTTATTTATATTTATACGTTTGAAATTCAAGTACCTACATTTAAAAAATTAAAAAAAGATAATCAAATAAATGTTTTAAAACAGGAAAGTCCCGTCATTTTAAAGATACTAAAATCCTTTGATTAATTTATGAACTGATAGAAGATGCCAACTCGTCTATCGGGTATTATTTTAAGATCTGATTTAAAGATTGTGACCTAACGATAATATCAGAAATTTCATGAAAATTTATCAATAGCGGCTCCCATAGGAATGCTCACAATTATACTCATATGTATGTATTTAGCATCCATGGGATTAAGATGACAGCTGTGATCACTGGCCGTCGGAACAACACTCAGTAAAATAGATATCTTTATGAATTAAATTGAAAACTTACAGAGTCTATGGGACATTCGTTAAGGAAACCCAGAATTTTCATGTAATGACTATAAAAGCTTTGTGGGTTCTCTATCTCATCGCAAACGTCGCATATTTCTATCAACGCGGTCAGTTCGTAGCGCCCCGATGACTCCTTCTCCACTAATAATTCCAACTGTAATCCAATTCCACTTTTTATATTAAAACTTTGAACTGTATCATATGATTCTATATTCTATCTAGGGCAATATAAATGGAGTGTGTTACCAAATAGTTATTTCTTTTAGGTTTGTGAATATTAACATGGGTTGTGACTAGATACTTACTACGGTGTGTCGTTCCAAGTTCTTTAACAATTTAATGACGCCAGATAAATAAGTCGCACTGTCGTTGTATCTGTGCACTTCAATTTCCGACGTGTCCACTAACATCCGACTATCTTCATCTGGACACACGTAGATGGGGGAATCGAAGTTCAGAATGTACTGTGGTTCCTCTGCCTTAATGAAATAATATATTTGACAACTAATTTAACTGCCTCGTTGGATGACTGGTTACAAGCGCAACTGCTGGTCGAGAGATCCCGCTCACGATCGCTAGGCCATTGTCATTTCTTATAGGTACTGGCTGTGAGTCTGGCTTAGTGGCCGGTGGATGGCAATAGGTTCTTCACGTAGGTATAGCATAATAGGATATATAATTAAAAACTCAAATTAAAACTAAACTAATGATTTCACTACTAACTTTAGTAAATAGTCATACGGACAGAGTAAGTACCTACCTCCCTACTCATAGACTTACCGTGGAGCCCACTTGACATAAGCAAACACCAACCGATCGAAAAGCAAATAAGAATAGCAAAGACATTGTAACAGGCTTCTCACACGTATAAAAAATATGGCCAACGGAATTTATACAATGTTCCTTTTAAAATAACATATTGCGTGTCAAATCAGATAGCTTAGGTCGTGTTTTACATGCCATCGGGAGAACAGTATGTCATTATGTATATCATGTCGCTTTAGGTGAGATAAATAATTTATAATACACGGTATGTTATAGTTATTATAGGTGTTGGATAATTACATCTCATCGATATACCGTCGACATCGTTTATTGTGACCAAGAGCTCCTGAGCGCCAGAACTACGTCATAATATACAATAATCTATGAACTTTCCACTCACCAGTTTGCATATTTAAAAGGTATTAAGAGAAGACAGTGTAAACAAATTGTATGTTTTCAGGAATACGCCAATTCCTTGCCACCTATTCATAAGAGCTGGTGGATAAATTTATCTCTCTTGTTCAGGAAGTTAAAAATAAAACGTCCTTACTTGTTCTACAAAAATATAATTTATTTAAATTACCTTCGAATTCTAAGGACAAGATAGATCACAACATTCAGTTTCATTTTCCCAATATAGTGTAATTATAATATAAGTAAATTCAACGTGAAGTGAAACAAATAATAATTGTAAGAATACCAACATAAAAACCGGTAAGATGGGATAATTAAAAATGGGCAAGGACGTAATAAGGAAAAAAATGTATAAGTGTTAAATAAATTTATTAAAAAAAATATATAAAACAAAAAAAAATCCATCCACGCTCGCTACCCAACTTTAAAGATTACAAAAAAAAGTATACAGCAGTGTTAACAAGTTAGTTTATATACATAAATACATTTTCCAGTGCTTATAATCGCGTGAAATCAACAGGGGTGACGTGTTTGACACTTATCCAAAACAGACTTAGAAAAATGCTCAAAATATCTCAAGAGAAACTAGTTATGATACGATTGCCTGAACTCAACAAAAAAATTTCGAAAAATACATCAATACAAATACAGTTTCCGTTATATAAAATACCTCTTTATATTCTCAACTACAACATACCAAATAGACCGCGAACATCAGTTCACACAACTATTAAATAATTTAAACATTACCTCCTTATGTCAACAATGTATTACTTTTCAAGTCTTAAATTACACTATAATCTAATACTGAAAAAGTAACTTTGACATATAAACTATAGAATCTAAAATATTAAAAATACCAACTCACACCCACCGATATGTTAAAATCTGCTCTAAAATACAACAAGAACATCAATAAATACAACTACTACATGAGAACAATCAGATCATAATCAGAGTAGTGATCTAATTAAAGATATACATATACATATATATATATATGAATTTATATACCGCATGTACTCGAAGTTGGCACAAATATACACTACAATAGGATGGAAACGGGACCACAAACGTTTGACAATTCAAAATAAATAATACACTTAAGCTAATCAAATCCTCTCAAATTAATTTCTAAGCAAAATTTGGGATCCCGTTCCTTAGAAGCACCTTAAAAGTTTCAAACCGTTGTGTTACAGTGATGTACACTACCTACTAACTACTAAAATTTATCTTCACCTGTTAACGGTTACGGAAGAGTTTAAATATCGCGATGAGAAACAATGAGCCGTACATTATACTTCGCTCGTTTACAACTAACAATATTAGACTAGAGAAACAACTTAAACGTTCGTATAGAATATATTAATGTTTTTAAATATAATATTATAAATAGATCTCACTCTCTAGCTCTCTCTCTTTCTCTCTGTCTAAAAAAACGTGCCGAACCGCAAAAACTAAAAAACCGTCGAGCGGAACACAAGTCCGGACAATCGACCACAAACAAAAATCTCTACCGCTACGGTTGAAAAGCAATAGATTGTGCATAGGAGCTCATCTCCTTCGAAGCTCGATAAGAACACAAGTGGATAAAATAATGCAAATGCACGGTCCGGCACAAAGGAAAATCGACCTTAAAGCTAAAACATTAGCGTCGGAATGCGACACACCCGACCGAGTGCGAAAAGCGAGTATATTATGCGTGTTTCAAAAAAGATGTTCGTTATTCGAATGTTGAACTCTCGGCGTCGTTTGATCATCGCTCGTCCGGAGTCAGTGCACCTGAAAATCGACAATCATATTTTTACTAAAGGTACAAAAAAAAAACGTAAATCACGCCTGTATTCTCCGAAGGGGTAGGCAGAGGGGTGTAATACACCCCCACGTTTCACCAGTTACGTTTAAGTCCAATAGGTGGCG
>DWEE01000462.1:0-17155 GCA_018245755.1 Parelbella macleannani | reverse complement strand
GTAACTTTTTAATTTTTTCTTGACATTCTATTATTTGACATCGTGTAACTAAGTAATTAATTTTTACTAAATTGACATCAGTTAATTAATTTACTAAATTGACATCGACTATACTATAGAATTGGGAAATCTGTTATGATAGATATAGTATAACTTGTAAATGGAATAAATAAATAAATAATTATTATTTGAGAGGATAGCCTCTAGCCTCCTGTCAATAGTGACAGGCCTATGATATGACCAGTAATGGACGGGAGTAGGCTGATGATGATGAATTTTTTGCAGACCATCGATCGTGGCTCTCGGGCAATAAATTTCGTCCTGTCAGCAATGGTGTTCAATGTGGTCCCCACGATATTTGAACTGACGTTGGTGTCGGCTATTTTAGGTTTGAAAGGGGGAATGGCTTTTGCAGGTAAAACACTAATTACATTTTGTATAGTTTTTTCCAAAGGGTATGTTTAAAAATGAGAAATGACAGATTTTAAAAGAAAGATTTCATTATGCCGAGTCCCTTATGACGTAGGCAGCGAACGTAAAGTGCCAAATATCTCTATCTTTACAGAAGTTACGTTGTTCTTTTCTATATTCTTCACTCTCTTTGTATAAATGTCTATTCCCAAAATAATGGAACATTACAGAACGAAATTGAGATGTCTTTTAGTCATATTCAGTGTTGGACGTGCGATACATTGTCTCTAGCAATCGTTTCAATAATGTTGGTCGGACTAATCGCTTGCCAACTAGTCTTATGGGTATTTTTGATAGGTCGTTATGGCAAAATACATTGTTTTCAATAACATACGGATTTTTATGAGAGTCTATTATGCCAATTGAGAAACAAGTATTATTTTCTCGCGACTTTTTGTGTCTGTGTGTGTGTTGATGAAATTTTACTAGACATCGTGTCCAATGTAATTTGTTGTTCGTAATAGCATTTAATACCTACTTCACTGCACACTGTATTATAGATAATAATTTCATTGATGCTTGTTATTTAATTCATAAACTAGATACAAGTACATTGTTAATAAGTAACGTTTGGTTCCTGATGACCTGTAGCAATTATATTAAATACATTGATGTGCCACTCAACGGCACTATATGTGTGTACGTTTGTACATGGGTTCATCTGTGGGTACATGTGTGTGTATGTGTGCACACATTTGTATATATGTACATGTGCGCGTGTGTGTGTGCAGGCGTATCGCTGGGCTGCGTTTGTGTGTACGCGGTCTTCACGCTGGTCGTGACACAGTGGCGTACCAAGTTCCGCGTCTACATGAACAAGGCGGAGAATGAGGCCGGCAACAAGGCCGTTGACTCACTCATCAACTACGAGACCGTCAAGGTACACGCTACTCCCTACCAGAACTCGCTCCCGCTTTCTAGCAGGGCTCACTCACTGTCACGTCGACATCGCTGAGCGAGTATCTGTTACATGCTATGCACATACGAGCATGTAAATAAAAAGTGTGCAAAATCTGTATTTATTACTCTATTATGTACACAATAGATAAGGCCTTTGTTATTTATTTGCTCTTATTTAAATGTTATAATTTCAAAACTCATGCGCGAAATATTGCCTTGGGCAATACTAACGACTTGTCAAGGTTACACGATCCAGTTGTTATTTTTTTAAAAGTTGTATTTGTACCTTATATTTACCACTTAAAAGGGGACATTTCAATACACTTCATTTATAGCACTCTAGTCACACTCATTGCTTATTAAAGAGTATAAAAAACGTATGGACATTTACTGTTTAATCCCGTATGTGAACCATGCAATGATTTTAAAATATACTGTTACAACAAAAATATTTAAGTTTATAATCCCTAAACGTTTTGGAACTGTCCCTCTATCTCGTGTAAGGAAGTAATAAAGGAAAAAAAAATCAAAATTTTTTTATTTCTAGTATTTCAACAATGAGAAATACGAATTGGAAAAGTACGACGCGAGCCTCAAGAATTACGAAGACGCCTCTCTGAAGACCGCCTCCAGCTTGGCGCTGCTCAACTTTGGCCAGCACGCCATCTTCAGCGGGGGGCTCAGTATTATCATGTTGATGGCTGCCAGTGAGATCGCAAAAGGTATACTCGATGTGAAAAGATAAAAACCCTTACCGTAGTTTACCTAATGTTTAAAATATGTTACCAGTTTTTACACTGTTCATTTAAGAGTCCGAAAAAAAGGGACTTAATATATATAGGAAGCAACAACTTTAGAAATAAAAAATAACAGGGTAAAAATAATCATATGCAAAATATTTTTATCTAAAACTAAAGTGTAAAACTTTATTTCATTGGTTATTCTTATATATGTTGGATTATGACATAGATTTCATGGAAAATTTATATAATTCGTCATCTGTCGTTAGTAAATACGGAATTTCCTTCAAATAATATTATTGTTCTATATTTCCAGGACACATGACAGTAGGCGACCTTGTGATGGTGAACGGTCTACTGTTCCAACTGTCCATCCCGTTGGGTTTCCTCGGCTCTGTGTATAGGGAAGTCAGACAAGCGCTGATTGATATGCAGACCATGTTCACTTTGATGACTGTGCAGTCCAGGATACGGGTGAGTGTTCATTGAGTTGGACCCCATCTATTGTGATAGGGATAACTATTTTAATAAAGCTAACAATACTCACAATTGTACTGTTATTATTATATTAACACACCGGGTCACTTAAGAGGTAGGCAAAGGGCACTGAGTGCCATATACCCTATCTTTCATCCATCTTATGATACATAAGATTCCTCAATTAACCAGTATCTGACATAGTTCATCCAGATAAGTCTCGGACTGCCTTGACACTTGTATCTATAAACATTAGCAATGTACATCTATTGTGTGATTTATTAATCAGCCATTCTTATAACAAATCCGTACCATCGAAGCATGTTCTGTTATCAGTTTTAATTGGCATCAATAATACAATTATTAATAATCATTACAGGAAAAAGATCAAGCACCACCTCTCAAAGTGGATGCCACGACGGCCACGATAGAGTTCAGAGATGTGAGTTTCAAGTATATAAACGGGAAACCAATATTTAACAAGCTCAACTTCAGCATCCCGGCCGGCAAGAAGATCGGTATCGTGGGCGGCTCCGGCAGCGGGTGAGCACCCTGTATCCATACTGCATTCAGTAGGTTACCTGTTTGAAAAGATGTGTTTATGAAGAAAGGGATGAGCGAAGGAGAAGCACAACTCAGTTAACTCTGCTTGTTCTATCTCGTAATTTATCCCTAATATAAAAAGTGGACTTAGTTATTCTCAATATTTGCCACAAGCTAACTTTGGGTATATAAAGTATATTCTTAACATCATCTATGTTTTATTTTTGTCAGAAAATCGACAATGGTCCGCCTTCTGTATAGATTCTTTGAGCCGCAGGCGGGAGATATATTAATCGCGGGTCAGAACATAAAAGATTTAGATTTACTCAGCTTGAGAAAAGTCATTGCTATAGTACCACAGGTAAGAAAGAAATCCATTACGAAATTCATGAAATCAATTTGTTTCCATTGTACAATTGACTTCAGTGTATTGCAATTAACTTGAGAATTAAGTTTTAAAGTCATTTTGTATAACCACAATTCATATTGAAATTACAACAGGGTTTAAAATTTCGTGTTATCTGTCTATACCTTAAGGGACCTAGCGTGAAGATGTATGTACATGTACAGAGTTTAAATAAATAAGTATATGAAATCTCTGGTTACAGAAATTAAAATAGTTAAATTGTTTCATATCAACATTTTATTGCAATTTAATTATATCTTCTTTTAATTATAAGTGATTTATTTTTGCATATTTGTTCATCTTATACATTTATTTCAAACAGCCGTGGCGAGTATGTAAGTATATAATGAATCCTGTCTCCATATTACGCACAATAAATAATTTAATCATTCCTTTCAGGATTGTGTGCTGTTCCATGATACAATATTCCACAACTTGCACTATGGTGACTTGACTAAGTCCGCGGAGCAAGTGTACCAGGCTAGCAAGCTGGCTGAACTGCACGAATCAGTTTCCACATGGCCCAAGGTAAGAGGTTGCCGATATTTCTAATAGTTGCATCAATTAAGTCGGTTACAGACAATAGTCAGTTTATATTTGAGTCGCTGATGTGTAATGTGGTTTAGCATTATAATATGGTTTTTAATTTCATAGAGGTTTTTGACGATATTTACAGTTGTTGATCAGTTGAAATATTTCTGGTCGTCTGACTACTACAGATATATTGTGTGTAACTCATCTCTGCAATTATATGCAAGTTTCATTTTTAAAATTTGTTTAGGTTTGTAATTACTTATCGTTTTATTTTTAAAATGACATTTGATTTTAAAATTATTCCTTTTATCATTATTGCTACTAACACTTTGATTATTCCCCTGTTGAATATAGGAGTGTTAGAATGAGAAGATTAAGGTTTGAAATTAGAATGAGATGTTTTCCCCCCTCTCTTTTTTTCGTAAGAACGATATTCACATTTAAAATACTCATATATAATTTTGTGAATATACAGATATCCATTATGATATAATTTCAGAAGACCTGGAGTGAAAGGTTAAATTCTGATATTCTAGACTAGCATTTATGTTGTCCCTATGTTGTCCCTGGAGCTCGGGACCAAAATACCAGCTCAGGGATCTCCCGCATCGGAGGTTCCGCCTGTAGGATTGTTCGATGACAGCAAAGGAACCGGTTCCTGTAACACATGCCGGGGTTCCCACAGATGTAGCAGTACATAAAGTAGTTTAAGAGAGAAGTCGTTTTCTTGAAGTGTGCTTGTGCGCAGGGCTACGAGACGCAGGTGGGCGAGCGCGGGCTGAAGCTGTCGGGCGGCGAGAAGCAGCGCGTGGCCATCGCGCGCGCCATCCTCAAGGACGCACCCGTCATCGTGTTCGACGAGGCCACCTCCAGCCTCGACTCGCTCACCGAGCACGTACGTGCCCCTCTGTCCTCCGCCCGGCTACCGGCCGACGGACTAGGCTGTTGATGATAATGTTAATGTTGATGATAACATTGATGATGATTGTGAACCTCGTTGCGATGGCTGCGCTGCTTATTATTCTTTAAAGAATGTATCCAATAATTATTTGGAGAATGAGCTAGCTGGGGCAGCAGGAGGTACGATCGATTTACCTATAATCGATCCGATTGAAACCGATCGGATCGATCGATTATGAAAACAATTTTTCAATTCCAGGCTATCCTCCAAGCCCTCAAGGCGGCCACCGTCGGGAGGACATCTATATGCATAGCCCATCGACTATCTACGGTAGCGGACGCGGACGAAATCCTAGTACTAGAGAACGGTTCGATCACCGAGAGAGGCAAGCACAGTGACCTCATCCAAAATCCAAAATCGTTATACTACAGACTGTGGGAGAAGCAAAACAAAGATGCGATACCTAAATTGTAGAAAATAGCCTGGAAATAACTTGTTTCCGTCGTATAGAAATATCCTGCAGTGGGTTCTTTAATTAGTGCAGTCTGTGGAAACATTCACCATCAAATAGGACTGTCTAAGTAATTCCACCATATATTCTCAGGTGGTAAAATTTGTTTATTCAATGAAGCACAATAGTAATCCTATATTCCAATTCCAAGTTTAACGGCTGTAGTAAGACCTAAGGGAAATTGGGTTCCCTCTTGAGTATTGATTTATCTATGACTAATCCCCCCTAAGTTATCATTGTGCTCTGAAAATCATAGGAAGGACCGAATAGTGAAAGGGATATTCAAATAACGTACAGTGCAATAGATACTCAAAAGTACTTGTGGGAGTCTCGTTACTGTGGCTGTGGTTTGTGGTCTGTTGAAATTCGAATTTTACCCTTTTTTATAATGTTGTTATTTATTGTGTAATATAATGCGAACGGTTCGGTATCTTAAAAAAACATTCTTATAATTAACCGCTTGTTAACCGTTTAGTTTATACTTTTTTAGTGATTATTAGAAAAAAGCGAAAATTTAAAAAAAAAAATGGCAAAATGCTGTTTATAAATAACAGTTTTATTTTTAACTCTTAATGTTGTCAGAAATTTAAAAACAAGTGTAGTTTTATATTCTATTTTGAAATTTTATACTTGTAACTCATATAGTTGTGACATTTTCAGACTTAGTCACAGAACAGTTTTTTGTAATAATTATTCTTTATTAATATGGTAACATATTCCATAGTTTTTTCAAATTAGAAATTAAACGGAAATATGAAAATTTATAAAAATATTGATAAAAGAATGTTTCGATAGTTATGTTGATAATTTTTTGTTCTCTTCGGAAATAATGATTTTTATGAATGTATTTATAATTGTGGGTAAAATGTTGCAGTATTATGACTGATGCCATTTTTACTTCAATTGCAATGTATTGTTAAATATACGTAGATAGATTTATTTCTTATGATCATAGTTCTTGTTTCATAGGAGTTACTTAAAATTTGAGGAGTTCTACATCACCAATTGTTGGAGATATGGTATTATATTAAGGTGCTGTTATTCTGGTGTTAGACGGAGACCATAATCTTTAAACATCTATATCTAACCACAGACAAATTATTTCGGGAATAAAAACATCAAGGCTGTGGAGTGTGACTTGTGTTGAATGAACTAAAAATTTGAAACTCAATGCACAATGTAGACTTGACAATCTAGTATATTATACATAAACGAGAGGCGATACTAAAAAAGAATGAATATTCGTCCACTAGTCCCCAATTGGGATTAAACTGACGTTATAAAATATAACGAAATTTGTGTTGGTCTATGTAAATAGGACATATTGGTTTGTACAGTAATTGTTATTGTTGGATAAGTAAAATATTTTGTGTTACCGTTGTTTCTTTAACCTCAAATATAGCCTTCCATTTCTCCTGTCCTTATGAATCTACGTTGATACGTGTCTCCTCTCAGAATGAAAGTTAAAATGAGAACGAGAGTTTGCCTGTCGGCCAATCAGCAAAATCGCTACTTATAAATCTAGAAAGTAGAAGCTATATATTATTTAAACTGGCTGTAAGTTAAATCGGCAAGGCTTCAGCAAATCCTCTAGTGTTGCACATGAGTGAGAGTCACTTAGGGGGCGTCGATTAATTGCGCGAGGTGATAATAGAGTTTTTTGACCGCCATCATCTGGTGAAATTTTGCTCAACCCCTCTCCACCCTCCAATCTCATATGACATTTTTCAAAATGCACGTATCATATAAAAAAATATATTTGCTTGATTATGTAGACTAGAATTAGAAAAAGTAGAAATCGTTACACGAGATTAAATACTATTGTCTTGCAATTTTTGTTTCTTGGAAAAAAAAATTACGTGATATTTGCCGAGGACCCCCTCCCCAAAGTAAAATTAGATTACATTCGATTTGACCCCTCTCCTGTTGAATGACTCACGTAATTAATATACGCCCCCTTGCCGTTTAGCCCTGTCAGATTAAATTTACAAAAATGAAACATCAAATTTGGTTTATCTCAAAAATGGAAACAATTTGTTCTTTATTTATGGTTATAGTCCCGAAAGTGTGAATGACTGAAACCTTTTTTGGAATAAAATAGACTGCGTCATTTGTTTCAGACGTGAAATTTTGAAATTTTTGTTTGTGTAATGCCATGAGAGTTCTAGATCGCTCATGCTAGGTGGCTCTGTTTCTATTTATATCAAATTTGGAATAGACTATGATGCCAAAGCCAAGCAATATTTTTTTAATGCCGCTGTGATTGTGGTCAGCTTGCGAGTTATATTTAAAATTATTTTGTAAAATGTGAAGTAATTTCTTAACAATCATAAACAAATACTATCGTATGAAGTGTCTTATCATGTTACATCTATTTGTCTCTTTGCGAGCGAAAATGTTTATTTTTGTTTCAGTTGAACCGTTACCGTACTTCGGAGGAAAAGTCAACGACCCGTGTTCGGTGCCGGTTGTAGTATTAAACTTCGTTGGAAGTTTTAAGGGTAGTTTAACATTCGCCGGTTTGCACAGGTAGAAAACGGCTTAGGGTTGTCCCAATTATAACAAAAAAAAAACTTAACATCAGGACTATATCTTTTCGAAGAGGTAGGCAGAGAAGTATAATACCTACACTCGCACATGTTTCAAGTTATGTTTTAAGTCCCACTATGAAATTGGTGGTGAGCCTATTGCCATATTCCATGCACGAATTCAGACGCCGAAGTAATACCAGGAAGTTCAAGTTAGAAAACGGAAGTACCCGATTTGGGGATTGAACACGGGACCTCTTGATCGGCAATCGCGATTGCAAGCACTCGACCAACGAGGCAGTCAATGCTTATCCGTGGAGAAAAATAATAATAGCCTAGAACTATTTAGGATATTTTATTTTAAATAACCCGACTCACGCTTAACTGCAGTCACGTTTGATGGCAAGGGATATGCAGCTTAAGATTTAGCACGCTTGCCTAGAAAAGAGGTATTTATTTAAAAACAGTTGCAGCCAATTTTAAAATACAAATACTTTTTCTGTGACAAGAAAAATGTTACACCATTCTATGGGACTGACATGTTATGATACTTGTAAAATTTTGTTTCAAGGTGGCTTCAAGGTGGTTTCAAGGCTTGACCTCAACAGCCTTTTAATGTGTTAGTGTGGTCTACATGTATAGATGTGTCAATTCATATTAAATACAATAAACCTAGGTAAGAAGTATAGATAAAATTATTTGAAGGCGTTTTATTTTATCTAAATGTAGATAGGACTTAGAAAAAATACTAAAATATATAAGTTGAGTAGGTACCTACCAACTACTTGCGCGTCCAATTGCCTTCTGTTAAATATTCCAAGCCCGCTAACGTGCTGATAACGCAGGGGGCGGGGAGGGAATGTATTTAGAACCAAGCGGTCTCCGGCTGTATAAAAATTAGGTATTCTGCAAACAATTTCTGGAAACCCGTAATCTGTATCACAAAAACAAAAATGTATCTTATAATGATCGTATTCATGCCATTTTTTATACTAACCTGTCTCATAAATCAGATATGCTTATGGCGACGTGCAACCTTATATCTAATAAAAAAAGAAATAAAGTCCATGGATTATGACGTCACCGTTGCCTAGCGACGCAACTCGCAACATCTGCTCGAAAACAAGAACGGCTCGATTTTGAGTCGGGTTTTAGAAAAGTTTTGTATGAAAAATGGGTTTGTGTTTGTGAAAATAATGTCAGTGCTGAGTCTTTTACCTGATGATAAACGGAAAGATCAAACTAGGTAAGTCGTACTTACGTCTTTCAAGCCTATTGTCTGTGGAACGAATAAATTTGGATTGACTTACATGACAGAAATGCCCATACAACATATTTGGAAATTTATCTTAATCTCTATGATTGAAATGTGCTATTTGTATCAAAGTTATAATTTTTATAGGTGTGCAACTTATTAGATGCCTATTAAGAGGACACTACAATCCCTAGGAATACTAAATAAGTCTGATGGTGCAATATATTGTTTATTAAATTGGTCGTCCTATGGTCATAGTAGTCAGTGACCCTGAGTGTTGAATCGGGGGTAGTTTTTACATTCTGTTCCTGCTCGGAATAAATATGTATGTAATGTGGACTGCCTCGTTGGTAGAGTAATTGCAAGCGCGACTGCAGATCGTTACCTTAAAATCTTTGGGCGGGTACTATTGGACTTTTCTAATTTAGAATTTTTATAGTGACTCGGGGTCTGCATCATTGCCCAGTGTATAGCAATAGGCTCACCACCTATTCCATGAGACGTAAACGTAACTGGTGAAACGTGGGGGTGTTCTACACTCCTCTGCCTAACCCGTCGGGGATTATAGCCGTGATGTTATAATGTTACGTAATGATGTACGTTTGACTTTGTTCAAAAGCGCGCAGTTCGAATCATCAACGACTCAAAGATTACTGAAAGGCTAGAATACTTAAGCCTGCGGAGGGTTTTGGGCTCCCTTTGCGTGTTCTACCGGCTTTACAATGTTGAGTGCTCCGAAGAACTGTTCGACCTGGTGCCCCTGTCCCCCTTCTTTCACCGCACCACTCGCCGAAGATTGAAGTTTCATCAACCGAACTTGTGACGGTCCTTCACAGTTCGGTTTTCACGATCGTTTTTGCCACGTACCTGCAAAATGTGGAATGACCTTCCATCCGAGGTTTTCCGGGCCATTACGACATGGGGTTCTTCAAGAAAAAGACATTGGCCACTCCTCGGGTGTTGCACCTGTCCATAGGCGACGGTGACCACTTACCAGCAGGTGGTACGTCTGCCTGCTTGCTAGGCTAAATATATAAAAAAAGAGGACGAATTTGAGTTCCATACCTGGGTTTAAAGCTATCTATACGAACGGGTATTTCCTAACTTATGTAGTATATCAGTTGTCTTGTTACTATAACATAGACTGGTTGGCTTGGAATCAGATAACCGTAAGTGATAGTCTCAAGTTATTATATATTATACTAGAAAAACGAAAATACAGGTCTAGAAACAAAATTAATAGTGCGTACTGATAAATTAAAAATTATTTTAATTATAATACATTTCCACTTTAAAAATCGTCACTGCAACACAAGTAAAAATAAATATATATATAAAAACAAGTTTGTGTACAAGTTCATGATAGTACCTATTTATAATTTGCAGGAGCTCATTAGAAAGCGTGTACACGAGCAACTCTCGGCTGAATCTGCTCCACAAGCGCAAACGTCTGAACCCTGTAGCCGTGGACATGTCGAACCACTCGCTGGGTAGAAACGGGGACCGATATGTCACGCAGCGGGTGCTGTCAGCGAAGACACACAGGGTCAAGCAGCTGCAGAACCAGCTGGCAGATGCCCATTATCATTTACAGGTGATTCTGAAAATAACGGGTATTTATAAAACGGCGGCTGCATTGCTACATCGTTTGTGTAATAGGCGGAGTGATAATATTTATTAGCAAAGTAGATGACAGTGGTTAATAACAAAGAACTGAAGATCGAACTGAGTGGCGTGCTATGAGAGAGGTCAACGTCTAACAATGGGCGGGAACAGGTTGATGATGATTGTGTAATAGAAGCAACGGCATTCTAAAGGTACTAACAGCCCTTATTGCTACAATCAAAATTTTAACTAGAGAAAGATACCGGCAGGAATTAAATATAATAATTGAATTAATGATAAAATTGGTGTATAAAAATTCATATTTGTAGATATCATCGGTATGTGAAATGTAGTTTCATTTATTTCTTCACACTATGACTCCAGACGAAATCAAAAATCAAAAGTGATACAAATATAGTAACAAATATAGGCGGCGTGACCGTTTCATAAAAGAGACGATACGATGAACTCCACATATCATTATATTAATGATATAATAAAATTAGGAGATTGCTGTGCTACTAGTAATATTATATATTTTTGCGATTCTCTCGTAAAGCTGTACAAGAAACGATCATAACCGACGAGAAAGGGCTCATTTGTACCACGATTCTCAGAAATTATTAGGTATCTATAAGTATACGGTATTTGATTAAAAATCGTAACCGAACATGGCGGTTAATGATTTCACCTTTTGTAACTTACAAACGAATGTTCTCTGTAGTATGAATACTTTATTTTGCTTTAATTTATTGACTTTGATTTCTCCACTTCAATAATTCCATATGAGATATTTCACGAATCCAATTATGTACATTTTGTAATATTTAACCTTTCCTATATTATGTGTGATTACTCCTATTTATTTGTGTAGGTTTTTAAATATATCGTGAACTGTTTTTTCAATTAAAATCGTCTGGTTGTTTTTAGAGTAAATTTGAACGATCAGATGCCATTTGCTTGTATCATTGTGTGTTTCGCTTTTTTAAATAGTTGTTTGACGCGAGCGTTCTTAGTTGTATGGTAGATTAGATAATACACGTGGCTGATATGGGAATTACAGGTGTATGGCAGTGTATAAACCGAGTTCTGATTTGACGAAATGTTCATGATATGGAACACACGAAGGTCTGGGGTTCACGGGCTCTTAGACTATTATAATTTAGATACCTAATTCAACTGTAATTGACTCTTAGACCAGTGCCGATGCCACTGAAAATGGTCAAAAGTACAAAAAAATTGTAACAGGATGAAACCCATTGGAAAAGGAAGAAAATACATTAATCAAAAAAATTACAGTGTGCTTGGGACATTATGTTACTATTTTTTTTGGTCTCAATAATTATCTATCCTGAACTAACTACGCTGTGAACAATAGTGTATATGAGTCATCAAACGTTTGATGGACTATATAAAATAATATTCTGTTAAAGATCTATTGAAAATGTGGGTGTTTTTAAATATTTAACAAAAAATCTATTTGAATTTAGTTTCTTAAGAATTTCAATAGAAGTCAGCTTGTATCAATTGTTTAATTTAATTTGTCTTTCAGGAGTTGAGCAATGAGAATCGAATACTTCGTGCTTTGCAGAAGAAACAAGAAATAGTTTTACAAAGGTACTATAGAATAAATAATAATTCTTTTGTAGTCTGCGTACATTAAGTTTTTTAAGTAGGTATTTAGGAGTGTCATATGCAAAGAAAATCCAGATGTTGCATTCAAATATATGAATACATTCTAATTACTGTTCGGCAGTTGTCCAGAACTAGGCCATTGACACAGACGTTACATGGATTAATTTTGACCCTTTCAAACTCATGATTCATTTAAAGCACAAAAAAACTTAGTCCCGCAATGACATAGAGTTCAAAAATCGAAATCAGAGATTTTTCACTAATTTGCTCACTGATATGTATCAAAAACCTAGATAATTTCTAATTCTAATTGATTAAAAAGGATGTTTAATTTGTTAGAGCAACGAGAACATTGATAATTCGAATATGAAAAGTCATTCCCTTCCCATTCCCCTTATTGCCATTTTGATGATGGGTACCTTAAAATACTTTGATCTTGGATTTTATTTTTATACTCGATACTTTTTGGCCTTATCATTGGCTTACAGAAAACCTGACCCTGTTACATTTATTTTTGGTAGCATCAGTATTGTTTTATTAGACAATAAAGAAGCTAACAAGCTTAAATATCTTCTTCACAAATGTTTTTAGAAAAGTCCCATTTTTGAATTGGTTACAGACTACAGAGTGCACGTTTATTCCTTATACATTCATTCGTTTGAACTCAGTAACGTTCAAACTGAAGCATTTTATATGTGTATATATGAATACGTATAGATGAAGACTTGCAATTTGCTCTTGGGCCACAATCTGAATATATTTGGAAAGATTTTACCTATTTCAATTTATACAAATTGCCAGCAAATGAAACACTGGAGAGTATTTACTTGAATAATCTAACGGCTAACTCTATAGTCATCCTAAATAAGCAAAAACTTAATAATTTGCTGACTTGCCACCTTTCGTTTTAGTTTGGAAAATTTGGTTTGCTCTCCGCATTTGGTAACGTAAGCTGCTGCGTCGACTTAGATTAAAGTGGCATGACAAATTATGTACATTAATCCATTAATGGAATAATTTGTTCTAAAAGTTTTTGATTTCAACGAGCAACAAATGTGGTTAATATAAAGACGTATCTAGTAGTATAAAGGAACGCGGCGTTAAGTGTTGCCATAGTGTTCTTATTAAGACAATGTTATGTATTGTTGCTAGTGGCGAGAAATGAATAATATATAGATTAAACTGACAATTTCAGTTGTTAATTAACACTTGAAATTGCAAATACAATATTTTTTTCTCTCAGGTACGAAAATTCAAACGCTGAGCTTCCAATGGTTTTGAACTCCCATAATGAGGAGATGAGGGTACAGCAACAGAAATATAAGCAATTGAAACAGCAGTTCAAGGAAGTATCGAGTAAGTTGAAAGAACGTGACATGCAGTATCAGCAGTTGAAGGATGAGCATCAGCATTTATTGGATTTGAGTAAAGACAGGTTTGCGTTACTATTATTACAGTTACTATTATTAAAGTTGTAGAACCAAAAGTAATTGGAGAATAAGAATAATTCTCGCTAAATTGGCTTAAATATACATTGCGACAAATATGAAAGCAATGAGACATTTTCAATGACTAAAATGTAACTAATATGACATTCCTGTTCACCTAATCTGAAATGTTTCAGTAGTACGTTTAGTCCAGGTCAATTAAAGTTTAAATTACACACAAATATTCTCTTCTCTATTAAGGGTAATAAAACGTGAAAATAAACCGTTAACGATACAGTGTTTTATAGAAACCTTCAAGAAAGAGAGAAACTCCAAGCGCAGGTGTCTGATCTGACTGTGAGGGTGCAACAACAGAACGAAACCATAAACATGCTGCAACGTCGAATTGCACTCGAAGCCAAGAACTTCAAACATCAGTTACAAAATGAGATCAATAAACATAAAGACACTAGACATGATTTGGATTTGGCTATAACTAATGCAGACAAGTTATCGACTATTATTGAGGTTAGATAATGGTTATTAAAGAAAATGATTACGATATTTATTCAATAATAGACACCCAAATATTTATAATGTACAATAAGATACAACGTAGTTGACCACTGATCCCACGGTATCACCCAAATAATGTATGAACATATTATTCCAGATGAAAGAGAAGATGCTCAGTACAGCAGCAAGTCGAAACGTGAAGTCGCCTACAAAGGGCATGTCAAACACAAATTTAATGCGACCAATGAGTAAAACAGCAAAAGAGGCTATGACCATGCGTATGAATGAAGAACGGGTTAGTAATTCCGCATTTATCAAACCGCTCAAAACATTATAATTTTTTAAAATTGTGTAGAGACCTTGAACATACCCATCAGATATATATTTTGCTTACAGCACATACAAATGGACCAAAATATTTTGGCGAAGCTTTGCGAGAATTCACGCAATTTAAGCAGTGCTTTATCACATGAAGAAGATACTAGTTCTTCCACAGAACCGCGTTCACGCTATATACGAAGTCGCACTAATTCTACAAGTATCAGATCAACCCCCAATCCGACAAGAAAGAGTTCTAAAGGTTCTGACGAAATTATGGAACTAGCAAAGACAGTACAGGATGGAATGGCTGATCTAGCGATAGCCGACGACGAAATAAATTTTAAAAATGCATCTCCCGATGAAGTTCAAAAGAAAATAGAGGTTTTAAAAGCAGATTTACTAAACAAGATAAAAAATAATGAGGAGCCTATATCTAGAAAATCTAGTGCTTTGAGAAGACGATCCACGGAAGAATCAATTGAAGAGCAGATAGAAGAAGAGATCGAAAGACCAAAGTCTAAAGGGAAGGGAAGAAGCTCAAGTGTTTCATTCTATGACTCAACTCAAGAGTCAAATTCTACTAATGGATATTGCACGAGCGATGACAACGATAAAGCAAAATTTAAGCGAGAGAACACTGTTATAGAAAGAAAACCATCTGGGAAACCTATAGACAAGTATTGTAAAGATATCATAGTTGACATTGAAAAAAGTAGCAAAGTTATCGACGTACATATGAAACAGTTTAGCCAGTGTAAGTACGAAGGAGACAAACTGGTTCAGCAATTACAAGCTGTAGATAAATTTAACGAAATTTTGAATACAAAAGGCGAATTACCTACAGAAACTTTGCACGAGTTGAATAACAACTTTAAACTTATTACTGATCAAGTTCTCACAGAAGTTGCGCCAATTGCCAGAAAGAGATCCAGCTCAGGAAGAAAGAATTCGCGTGTCGAATCCCGAAGTGATTTACTTGGCGACGCTAAGATGAGCAACCAGGATTTACTAGACGATCTGCTCGGAAAAAAATGATACACGGCTCTTCACTGAATGGCGAGTATCCATTCAGGAAGGCAGACAAAACTTTTATAACGTAGTCTTTATATAATTATTTACAAAGGTTATTTGCCAAGAAATTAATGATGTCGTCTTGAGGTTAGATGAATTTAGAAAATCTTGACAATATGTACGAGTACGTAGAAGAATTTATAATAGAGGTAACAAAGACCAAACATGCGATTAGCTTTATATTTAATCTAGTTTTTCATATTTTTAAAACTGATCATGGAAATAGGGAAACATCTGCACTATCACTTGTTATTTTTAAATATTGATGTTGTTTTTGATTGATGCATAACATAACATAAATTAGACGTTTTCTATCAGCGAGTATGTTGCAAGACTTCAAAATAGATTGATTTTGTGCATACCAAATGATTCAGAACAACTTTTAGCACACGGATGATTCAAAGAATAACTAGCACCGCAAAGTATACATTTTCTAGAGATTTCATGTATGTCCATAGATATGAAGTGCCGTATTGGCGAATACTTTGTTTTACATGACGTTATGGGATGATTAGGCACAATTTAAATGAAAAGCATCATTACTCAGAACCTTTACACGCTATCGAACCGTGTCGTGGTTTCAGAGTCTGCTGTTTGTCGTTAAATGTGGGCGAGTTTTATTGACAAGGCAACAAGAGCATAGTATAGCTCACTTTTTCATGATCAATAAATTCTTCTATTTGTAATATGTAGCACTTATGCAACTTAATTTAACACGGCAGTTACATTACGAAGATTCCGACTTTTAGTGTACAATAGAATTATTTTATAATAATGCATAGTAACATTTTAGAATGTTCTTATTAAAAATATGGTTATAAGATCAGGTATATCTACTTGATGGGCACAGTTACACATGCCACGGTCTTCTTATTCAGGCCACGAATGAATTTATCGTTTTTAATTCGACTTTAGATTAATTTCATAATTTTTCTGCTCCTGTTTGATTAAGTTAAACTATATTTCAGTCCATCGTATTTTTATTACATTTATTCATGATGATCAATGTATAATTTGCGATTGAATTAGCTGCATTGCTGACGATGTATTTGCAACTATTTTTAATTCCGAAATGAAAATTCTAAACATCATTGTATGTTGTCAGATAAATATTTTGAATGGAATAAAACTTGATTACTTTATAGGTTGATGAATGTTTTTTACATGGGTTTTATATAATTTGGGATTTAATTTCGAAACAAATTTAAAAATCGTAATTCCTTAAGGAGTATTTGATCATGATATACTGACTCTATATAGTTGTCCATGTTCCCAGGTAGAGATATTTATTGCAACCGAAACAACTCAATGGAT
>DWEE01000461.1:0-17156 GCA_018245755.1 Parelbella macleannani | reverse complement strand
TTTTTTTTTATAAATTCTAAGGTGTGCAGGTTTCCTCACGATGTTTTCCTTCACCGTTAGCAAGTGATATTTAAAGTCAAAACGCACTTTTATAAAGAGGTGCGCGCCATGTATTTGAACCCAGGACCCCCGGAATGAGAGACTGAATTCTTAACCACTAGGCTACCACAGCTGAAAACTAACCATTAATTAATACATATTGCAGCACATTTTGGTGATATACATAAGCGACAGTTGGCTTACTTGTCAATTTTTAAAATCCCAAAAATCTCGTGTTTCCCAAAACTGTTCAGAAATAAAGCTTTTTAGTTGGTCTGTTCATCGAACTAGTTCGCACTTTTAATTCTCTCGTGTTCTCGAAATATTGTAAAGGTTTCCGGTGGTACAGCAATACTGGCTGTTCATGCGACGCGGTTGGAATACAATTTCAGTTCTTTTCCGGAGGTGTAGTGTTACATGTTTTAATGGTCGTTAGTGTGCTAAAGCAAAATGTTAAGACGTTTACATCTTTCATTTCCTCTAGAACCTTGTAGCAAATGGTTTTCTACATATCTTTAGTTTGTTTTCTGTTTTTATTATTCTCTATTGCGGTTCTAACAATGTATTGAATGTTGTTGATGTAGAATATTGTTGATGTTTCAGGTACTTTTCAGTTTTTATTGCACTCCCTTTAAAGAAATGAATCTTTGTTATTTCAATATTACTGTGTATTCTACTCTACGACGTCATCGTTAGAAACTTACATTTCCTTTCAGACGTTGCTTCCATTGTTTTAATACTCGCTTGTATACACACGGTTACATTTACGTAGTCTATTTTGTCATTCCTTTAAAATGTTTATTTAGCGATCCTACTTTAAATTTACAATTGTGTTTTCCCTAACCTACCAGTGGTCTGGAATTTATTATTATATTGAAAATTTATTTTAGTCCTTTTACGTAAAGGACTAACAGTAGAATCTTTCGCTTCTGTGATGTCTTTAAGGAGGTGAGGCACTTACTACTCCTAAACTCGAACACACTCGTTGGAAGCGCATTTGTCTCTTATTTGTATTTACAGTTTCAAATTATGCGTGTGTTAGATTTACTAATAGAATTTATTATAAAGTTGGATTATTATATGTATAATATATATAATTTATTATTTACATAAGTATTATGTACGTTTTACTGGTAGAACTTATGACCTAACTGAATTTCTATTCAGATAAAGAAATATCTATCCTTTTAAGTAAATTGTGTATATAACAGACTGTACTAATTATCTTAGAGTAACTGATATACATATATTTGGTAGAATGAGGACGTCCAAATTAATAAAACCAAACATTAAACATTATTCATTTATTATTTAAACTTCTTCGGCTCTAATCACCCTAGTAAGTAGGTATGATTGACCAAGAGAAAAGAGCCGGCGGAGAAAAACTCTTGGCATTCTTTTAAATTAGTTTCTAGCACAATGATAAAAATATTATCTATTATACTTACAGTTAACGTAAGAAAATATAAGCAATAAAACAGTAACAGATACTTAGTTTTGACTTTGCAGTTTCACGTGGTCGTTTTTTTATGTTGCTCCGTGCTCCGCGCCGCTTTTCTTCTGTTTTCCCGCCAATAATGTTTTTTTAATCATCGACTACATCAACAATGGAATTCACGTTGTTTGCAAACTGCCAGTCATAACTCAGTTACTTATTTATGAGTAAAATGTGTACCGAACACACTTTAAATTAATTACAATTAATATAATACATATTATTATTTAAATTATTTTTAACAATTGTTATAGAATTTGATCAGAACAGGAAGTTGATTATAAAATATTCTTTTTAACTTCATAATCTCTTATTTTATTGTTATTACATATAAATATGTAATAAAATAATCAATCTATCACGCGCAGGAGGCGGGCGCGCTGCTGGCGGAGCGGTACGCGGCGCTGCGGGCGCGCGCGGCCGGCGCGGCGCGCGCCTCCGTGCGCCAGCTGGAGGCCATGCTGCGGCTCGCCGAGGCCATGGCCAAGATGCACTGCAGCGGGCACGTCACCACGCACCACGTCAACGAGGCCTACAGGTGTTCTAGCCTCGATCCACTCTTATGTAAAAGCCATCCTTCTGGCTGATACTGTCTCTGAATATCGTTTTGTTTTCGTTTTAGGTTACTGAATAAATCTATAATACGCGTGGAGCAGCCCGACATTCACTTGGACGAGGAGGATCCACAGTTTGAACCCGACATGGATGTGGATCAGGAAATACCCAATGGCACTGGTGAGACTTAATTAAATATACATTGTTATCAAATAATTTCAATATAACTTCAGTTAAATAGCAACAATTTTGTTTGTTTTCATACAAACGTTTTTTAGAGTAAAGTAGCATTTGCCATTATTCTAAATTCATTTTTGTTTCAAGACATTCTACTCGTCAGATTTCTTGTTAATTGATTGCTTGGTGCTGACTACTGGCACACATGTGCAATTGCCTTCCAAATCAGTTTGTGTTAAAGAAATGACATGTAGGTACTACTGATAGATGATAAATATCTCAAATGATATTACAGTATACAACATTGTCAAAAGTGAAAGAGTCATTATTATGATTAGCTACTTAATATAAGTAGAATAATAGAGAATGAGTATAAGACAACATACAATTACATGTGTCCAGGAGATCAGACAAACGGCGATTCGGCGCCCAAAAAGAAACTCACACTGTCATTCGAGGAGTACAAAGCTTTGAGTGATATGCTTGTCGTTTTCATGAGAAAGGAAGAGAATGAAGCGGAAACCAGAGGTGAGATTTATTACATTCACTACTGTACTGTGTTTCTCACAATCCATTGTTTCCTGTTCTGATCTTAATTAAAATTTATTTGGATTTCTCAGATTTTGCTTCTTTAAATATAAATTTATTGAAACTTTTATGTTAAACAGAAACGCTTATTTAGATAATATTGTTTCAAATAAATCAGGTCAAATTAATGTACCATAATATGTTAAACATTTTTGTAAGTACCAAAAAATTACTGAATGTATCGATTTATTAACTATTATTATAAAGTTTTCTGTACTATGTGGTTCTCAGGTGAAGAAAGCTCTGGTATGCGTAAGAGCGCAGTTGTGAGTTGGTACCTGGAGCAGTTAGTGGCACAAGAACAAATTGAGAATGAGGATGAACTTTTAGAACGAAAGACCCTTGTGGAAAAGGTCATCGACAGACTCATGTACCATGTAAGTTGGCTTTTGTTTAATACAACGTTAGAGGCAGATAAATTATGTAGATGGAGTGTCTAATGTACCTGATAATAAATCTTTCTTTAATGGCTTGCAGAATATGTCATTGATTATGACTAAGTTGAAATGCAGTTTTAATTTGCATTAGAAATAGCAGTAGACAATGTTTTCTACACAAGACAATGTGATCAATAGATCATTGGATAGATGATCTTCAAGTATGTAAATATTTTGTTTCAGGATCAAGTTATAATTCCGCTTTCAACCACTGGGCTAAAAGCAACACAAAAATCTTCAGAACAAGAAATTGAAGATGATCCATTACTTGTTGTACATCCAAACTATGTAGTAGATTCTTGAATAATAAGGCTAACCTTTTTTAATAAATCTTGATTGTTAATTGCCTGATTTTTTTTCATTTGCGTTTTATTAGCAAAAATACCAGTACAAGATATTGCAAATTATTTTTCTTTTTTTTACATTATAAATTAATTGAATTATGCAAGTTAATGCTTTTTATAAAATGTCAGTTCATGATCTTTCTTACATATTTGATATATACTAACAATAAGCGTAAAGACAAAATTAATCAAACAATGAATAACATACTTCAATAAGGTTTATTTCTAGACAATGTTTAGGATAACTGTGGAATATATGGAATAATATAATTTTAATGTAATTCAACTTGCAATACGAAAACAAAACACCAGAACATTAGCTAACATCTTTCAAATACTTTGTACAGATCACATAGGTTGGCGATTTGTAAAATCGTTCCATTAGTTACAAAACTGGTTGGTGGCAGAAAGTACCTTCTGATTGCTGGAAAAATTACGTGTTCTTGTTTCCAATATTCTGATTTCATTACTGCATCGTTATCATATGGATTGGGTTGAGAGTAAAATATAGCTGTTTGTCGGCTAAATGTGTCGAAGCATTCCTTTTCCGATTGCCAGTTCACTTCTGTTACTAAACGCACCAAGTATGTTGGAATAGCACCCACAAATGGTGTATGTCCATCTGAAATAATTATTGTCATCAGCTTTTATTAACTTATGACGTTTCAAATATTTTCGGTAGGTTTTTTATGAAACTGCTGTATTTCCTGCTAAAAATAAAAACCAAAATGAACCCCTACTTTAATATACCCACATTCATATTATTGTTTGAAACGAGATATCATTCGAGCACACTATTTTAAAGCGATAATGCAAAGAAAACGCGTAGTGTAATTTCTTATTTTGAGATGAAAATCTGGCATACATATTAACTATCTCTTGTTTATAGTCATTTCAAGTACTAATTTTTTTGTCCACAGTTACTTTCAAGTTATTAGTACTACTAATAGTGCTGAGGTATAGTGATAGTCCACCAATGACTTACCTAATAATAGTGGCAATGCCGATAGCTCAGCATCACTGCTAATTTCTAACGAGAAATATTCAAACAACATTGATCTCTTGCTCACCAACCATTCAGCCATCTGTTTAGCCAACTCTCTCACATTGCCTGTAAATATCAATAACACATTATATAACGATCACTTTATGATGTCCATATTCATATCAAAACCATATACATACCTGACTCTTCGTTCAGATCGAAATCTTGAGAATTAAGTCCAAGTACAAGCAACTCTTGCAAAGGTAGTGGATTCGGTAACTTTATTAAACCGAAATTTTGAAAATCGTAAAGTAACGTCTCGTAAAATAGCTCTTCTCTGTAATTAAGAAAAGTATCTCATTCAATTCCTGTTATAAAAACAGGTTATTTCAATAATTCAAATTCATATTATACCTCCAAGAAAGGAAAAAATAAACACTAGTGGGTATATTTATCGTAAAATTTAAGATAAGCTTACGTCAGTCTAGTCGTATTACACAGGTATAGTTTAGTAGAATGTTGAAACAAAGCCCTATGACAATCTACACAAGCTATAAATATAAGATTTGCCAATATTTCCCTCAGATTCGTACTACATTGGTTTTCTATGTCCATTCTTAACTGCTTTACACTTGTAAGTTTAGTTTCCACTCTTTCATACTTGAATGTTCTGGTCTTAAATGATTCTTTCGGGTCTACGTAAGTGATATTGCCTTGTTCTACTGTTGTGTATGGTTCCCCTTTTTCTTTTATTCTATTGAAATTTTCTCTGGGCTCAGATACTAAAGAGTTTTCTAAATCTATATTGTCGTCTGTTGCTGCATTAACATCCATATCTGGGATTACTGGCATATTCTCTATGTCACATTTCACTTTAGATTGTATTTCTTCATTTACACTACTTTCTACTTCTTTTAATTCCACATCCATTCCCTCAGATTCAATATAATTGGAATCATCTGGTGATTTAATTTCCATAGGCCTTCGAGCCGCTTGAGCTGCTTGAAAGAACTTGTCTATTTTTTGTGTATCGGAGTTGACACGTACTAAATCCTTAGCATATACTTTAGTTCCATCTGTGGTTTTCTTTACTACTTCTTCAACCATAGTCGCCCCGGGTAAGCGTGCCTAAAACATGTAATTATCTTTTACATGAATAGCATTCCTTAGAAATTAATTTTACATGGTCACTATTGATTTGAAATTGTTCAAGTTTGAAGAAGTACTACCTGTGTGTACATAACTCTACTGGAGTTACAACTTAACAGTTGGTTCTCTATACATGTCTTAATTTTGTCAATAATTTGTTCCTCATAAAGAAATTTCACTTCATGTTTAGTTGGGTGGACATTCACATCCACATTCCTTGGATCTGTAAATTATCATCAAATAAACATAAACATAGAACATTTTTATTATTAACTTTACTAAATATTGCTTTATTGTAAAAAGTGCCAGTTTTGTAACAAATACTATGCAAAAATCTATAAATAAATATAATATGTAATCTAAAATATCAAATCTTATTACAAAGAAAAACGAAATGCAAGCAAATGTTTTGTTTGTGAAATTTAAGTTTATGATAATCAAAGAAATAAAGCAAAAATATTAAACATACTGTTTACGGAGAGATGAATAATAGGGTGAATTAATTTATAAATTAAAAAACATGAATATCTGACGTGAAAAATTTGTTGCGAGGTTTTAACAAGTTTCTTACCTAGTTCAAGACTGAGGTATACAAATGAGTGAGCATTTTTTGGTAAATAAGTAGAATACACTGTGTCTACCGCTTTTCGTATAGCTGAAAAAAAAAGTTTAAATTCATTGTAACAGGTCAGACCTTAGCAAAGTTTTAAAGGCATTATAAGTTTATAATTACATAATATAGTATCACTATGGGTTCATATACTAACATTGTGAGTTTACCAATCTATGGTTGATGAAGAGAAGCATGCTTCCCTTTTTGCTTGAATAGTTAACATTTGTTATGTACCCGTGAAGCTTCAGTTTCAGTGATGAATCTTCTAGCTTAATCTCTTGTAACTCTCTCGCTATCAAATTCCCATGTATCTGAAACAGTTTTAAGCCTTAAAATTTATACATACTCATACAAACTCTGAGTTACTTTTTACATTATATCATCGTCATCAGCATGATCAGCCTACTGCCATCCACTGCTGGACATAGGTCTCTCCAATAGCACGCCACTGAAAATGATCTTCAGATCTTCGCATCCAACAGCTGCCAACAATTTTATTTTATACTAAGTGTATGTAAATGAATTATTGATTAAAAATGGGATTGTCCAATAATCCACAAGGTCCCATATGAAAAATTAAAATGTAAATTCTTATTAAAGTATTTGTTCAATTTCAACATAACATACTCACTATTCTAACATTCTCTATCACAGACGATTTCATTTGTGTTTTAATATCATTATTTTCACCAAACTTCTTCAATGTGAAACCAACATGACTGTTGTGAATAGCATACCCTCCAACAACTTCCATGATGTGAGCGTACTCCTCTATGGGACTCCTCAAGGCCCTTTTGCGTGCTGGTACATTGTAGAATAAGTCCTCGACTGTTATTTGGGTTCCATTATTGCCAGCACATGCTTTTATTGGCCCTTTCAATTTCCCATTTTCATATGATGCTCTAGAAATTAGTACAAAATGTATTCATGCAAAAAACTTGATCGGAATCACCAATGAGGTTTCAGGACATTCTATTCTAGATTCTAAAACATCCTGATAGCTCTTGGAACAGAAAACAATATATTAAAAGACAAAAATGACAACATATTTTAATAAACCAATGAGTAATGTGAACAATTCTAAAATTTTGTAAGTTCTAAAATGTTCATGTCTGTACAAAAGAAAATATTTGATTTTTGTAATAATTTGAATTATTACAACCTGACAACATAATCAGCATCATTCAGATATTCAATTACTTAAAGTTGATAATCACCTTTTACTATTAGTTAATAGTATATATTTGTGTGACATAGTTTATTAGTTAAACTTAAAACAACATACTTGTAAGCACATTTATCCACGGCAGTCTTTGTGAGTATTGTAAGGTGAGCAATGTGGCTAATACTAGCCAATGCTTCCCCACGAAATCCATATGTACTGATGGCTTGCAAATCCTCATATTCCCGCAGCTTAGATGTTGTGAACCTCTCACATACTATATCCAGGTTGTCACTTCTTATTCCCAATCCATTGTCATGAATCTGAAATAAGCATTAATAAATTATAAGTATCAAGAAATATGTCATAAAATTAGAAATAATAATAATAAATACCTGCAGATATTTTAAACCACCACCTTTTACAGTAACTATTATATTGGTACATTGTGCGTCTAAGCTGGAATAGAAAAAGCAGTACTTTAGACTTCATCTTTTTGTACACAGTGATTGGTATAACTTTTATCACAAGTTTTTAGTGAAGGTAGGATCCAATGCAATTTTTTATTCTCTTTTTAAAACCCAAATTGTTTTTTTGCACCAAATTCATTAGTTTTATTCTGTTACGTTAGCTCATAGCTTCTGGACCACATCAAGAACTGCCTTGCAGGTTTTCAAAATCTCTCCAGGTATTGTATCATCGCCGAGCTGAATGGCAATTATGCTTTTACCATAAAAAATAATGAAGCACAATTTTATGTAGAATCAAATCTGTTTGAAGGCAATTAAACCATAATCTTTGACACCTGAGACTAATCAAGAAGACAGTATAATACCTATACGCGCGCTACCTCCATTCCTCTAACCACCTAGGATGTTTCGACATGAATTTCCTCCCGTTGGTCTCTATTTCACACAAAGTATCTAGACAACTCTTCAACATACCTGTTTTCAATAAGTTCTTTCAAAGCGTTTGCTGGCCTCTGTATAATTTCCCCAGCTGCTATCCTGTTTACAACTTCTTCATCTAATTTTCGTATTATGCCTGGTTCAGCCATATTTCATTTGGGTGTTTAATGTAAAGAATAACAAATTTTAAAATTAGAACACGGTACTTTTAGGTAGTGTAACCGGTCGATAGTGGACTATCGATAGGATATCGATATTCTGTCCGATAGAGAGACTATCGATTTTATAATCGATAGTATCGATTAAATAGGCAGTATCGATAATATCGATAGTTCAAAAAGATACAATAATAACTAAATTTAATAGGGGTTCGATAAAAACACAATTATTTCTTCAAAATGTACATGTATCATTATGATTAATACGATTCATATAAATTAAAAATAAACCACCAACAGACTAAAAACATGTAGTTACTTTACTTTGCAAACCTAAATTACAATATTATATTATGTGAGATTGGATATTATTTTAGAATACATCTTGAAAAACTGAATAAATTAAATACAATACAACGAATCTAACAATATAATATAATATAAACTAACTGTTTTATTATTAGTGTTTGTCTCACAAGGGAAAATGTAACTATATAGGTAGGTACTTAGTGTAAAATTGGATGGATTGCATTATCAAGCTAGTTTATTGAATGTATCATAGCAAAAACTGAAAAAATCTTAAAAGTAACATGTAGTTGCTACTTGATAGTGTCGCAACTTTAAGTGGTTCGTTTGGATTTAATAAACAAAATATATTTGGCCAAAAATAAGGAAGCTATATTCGCTACGATTAAGAGTTCCAAAAGACATGTCATACAATTCATACACTGTTGAAACTGACACTTTGTTTCATTACCATAAAACCTTTAGGTTGTATTGTAAACACTAAACAGTCTTCTAAAATAGTGCGAAGTGATAGAAGAGAAGCTTATATGGAGAATACAAATTATATCAAGAATAGACTATATATTTTCTATTAGCCTTAGCGTTATAGGTATATCGATTTAAATAGACTCGATTACACCCGCTTGGAACACTACAAATTTGTTTGCGTACTGAAACTACCCACGATTTTCATTATTAACGATGAGTATTTCCGGATCTGATATGGACACAGACAATGACAGTGAAAAAAATTTGGAGGGCTTGCGTGCGATTAAACGAGCAATGGAAAGTAGTGCTATATTGGTACCACACTGTTCGAACCCCACGCCGATTCAAATTACGCAAACTTTAAAATTCGAGGAATGTTCCAAAATCGAATATGCACTGGCACTGAACAAGCAATGTGATGAAAAGCTCCAACGTCTGGAGAAAGTTTTAGAGCAACGCTTGTGTGAGTGCAGGGATAAGTTAATGAAAGTTCGCGGTCAGAACGATTCTGATAATGACAGACGCGAGTCATTCCGATATATTAATTGCGGAAGGCCATATTTTAAAGATAAAGAGAACTTTGCGGCTCCTGATAACAGTGATACATTGTTGATGGCAAAAAATGATATGTATGACTTCTCTACCATCACATCAGTGCCTGGATGGACTATGCGGGACAAAACACAATTATGGAACCAAATTGAAAAAATGACTAAAACCATGAAGAGAAAAGAGCTCCAATCAAAGATATCTGCATTAAAGAGAGATGCTAAAAAGAAGAAATCCAGTGACAAAGCAACTACTGAGAAAAAAGTTGAAGAAATTAAAAAAAAGCTTAATAAGATCAGCAAAAAAACTCTGCACAAACTGGCTTTACCCATTGATAAAGAGTATGATTGGGAAGAAGTGACACATTCCTTGGATCGCAGACACAGTGCTCAAGAATACAGAGCACTTTGGAAGTTATATTTACATCCAAGTATTAATAAAAGTAGTTGGGATAAAGCAGAACATCAGCTATTGCAGAAGATAGCTCATGAACATGAGCTGCATGGCTGGGAGGAAATTGCTGAAAAAATGGGTAATAATCGCACAGGGTACCAGTGCTTTGTTTATTTTCGAACAAATATGAACAACACTTTCACTGGGAAGAAATGGACTTCGGAGGAGGTAGCATATTTGTTAAGATTGATAGAATACTACAAAGAAGATGACTACATTCCTTGGGTCAAAGTAGCAGCCCTAATGGAGAATCGTACTAAAATACAAATTTATAATAAATATGCTAGACTATTAGAACAGAGAAAAGGCAGATTTCTATCAGAGGAAGATACAGTTATTCTTACTTGTGCTGATGATTTTGGACCAGATTTTAGGAGAATGTCACAGTTTCTTCCGGGTCGTTCCATGTCACAAATTCGTGTACGATATCAAGCTCTTATTAAAAAACGCGTTTCAACAGTGTGGACAGTGGAAGAAGATAGAAAATTGCTTCAGTTACTAACCAATCAAGACACATCAGCGAACTATGCTAGCATAACTAAATATTTTCCTGGTAAAGACAGAATTCATATAAGAGCTCGATATGTAACTTTAGTTAAATGGATGAGAAGAAATCCTAATGCTGACATTACAAAAGCACCTAGGCGTGGAGCACGGCGTCTTGGACATGGCAGGGCTTCTGAAAATTTAACTGTAGCCATTGAGAGCTTAAAGACTCGGATACAAACTGAAGCCCAAAAGAAGAAAAACAATAGAATTAACATTGATTCAAGTGAAGAATCTATAGAAGATGGGATCATTGCTGCATTAATTAATGAAACTGTTTGTAATGATGAACGTCTTATATATGATTCACATCACCATTCAATACTCAGACGTAATGCAGACTTGCCAAATCACGATGTGAACGAGGGTAATCTGCATAGAGTACTTCTTTTACTAAGAGCTTCTCTGAATAAAGAACGTTTTGAAAATCGTCAAACTAATAGTTGTTCTAGGCTGAATAAAGCAGAAGGTGTTAGGACATGTGTTGTTAAGGTCAAATCTTATTCTAAACAAAACAAAATCAAGAGTATAGAATTAAATGAAACACATGATATATGGGGACATCAAACATTTAAAACTCCTGATTTTGTTTTACCCCCTCAATATGCTACAATTACTGGCTGCAGAAAGTTAATGACATATGTTGCATCCAAAGAGAGTAGCGACAATCCACCAAATTTTTCAGTATTGGTAAAGAGGAATGTAATTTTACGCGATCAAATGGAAATTTTAATGGAGAGATTCAATACATTGTTTTTATGGCCAATGTTGCTTTCCAATGAAGGTCCAAATTTAGCAAATATTTTTAATGCAAACCCGCTTAATCCTACTTCAAATTCTCAAGAAACTGAATTATGTTCTCAAGATGAAAATGGTGGTCCTGAATGTAACAAAGGAACTGAAAGGAAAAGACGTAGAAGAAATAGGAAAATAAAAGAACAAGAAGTAAGTCACGCTATTGTTGTTGAAGATTTAACTTCAGTAAAATCTTCAGTGGTACAAGAAAAAGACAAAAGTAATGCTGTTGTTGAAGCAGTATCAGATTCAGAGGACGCTGATCCCAACAATTGTGTTGAAATCAATATTAAGGAAGACAAATACCGTCTAAGTGTAAAACATTTATGAATTGAAAGATTGTTGTGCATCACATGTATACAACTAACTAACTAAGATGGCGTAACGACCCGAAATGAGTCTTGGCCTCCGATACCAAGATACGCCAGTTTGATCTGTTTTGCGCTTCCTCTGGCCAATTTTCCACCTGAAGCTCGCGCAAGTCTTTCATGACTTCATCCTTCAAGTGATACATGTATACAGGCTATCATTAATAAATGTTGATGTACAACATCATTCAGTTTTTTTATTCTTTGATTTAAATAGTAAATTTTTTGATATAACATCACAATACCAGAATTTATTTTTTCTTTACGTTTGGTATTTATAATCTGTAAATCCTACTACAAGGTTAAGCCTGTTGCTCTTATTGATTAGTAGCATAGCACTGTAAAGTCTGGTAAACATCAAGTTCCTTGGTACCATATGGCTGAATAATAACTATTTTAGGATTGGTCTACACTGTTCTATAAAACTTATTTGCTATACTATATAATTTATGATCTTAATTAAATGTTACATTAGCCATAGAGACTCAGCTAAAATAAATATTTCATTTAAGGTACACTTGTAATATATAAAACTGGTATTAAATGTTCATTGCAACAGGTTTTTCCTTTTAAGGCTGTTCTCGTCTTGTAAATAGAGCACAATGTTCCTTGTGGTATATGATGTACCAAGCCTTACAGTTATTACTGGAATAATTTTGAATAATGAATTATATATGACAATTAATTATTGGTTACAAATTGATGTGCAAACAAGATAAACGAATGTTTACAGAAATAGAAAAGAAAAGCTGTAAGGGTGTTCAAATCAGTAAAACGACTGTTTTATGACTGAAGTATATTAAAATATGAAATAAAATAATGCTTACAATACAATTAAATTTATATATAGGCACTATCTACACACTTCAAATAATATTGAACAGATCTAGCATATTCATTTATCGCTTAGTAAAGTTACTATTATTTTTAAACACGAAGACTTACACTGCAAAACTTAGCTTCATGTTACTTTAACAGAACCACAATTCGAGACATGTATGAGTAAACTCTTATCTCGAATGCGCCGTAAATAGCCTCGAATGAGTCTAATACAATTATTGTATATAGTACTTGATAGTTTTTTCCATAGGTACTTAATCCATAAATAATTTACAACAAAATTGGTATCTACCAAATGAAATCGGAGCAAGTGCAGCAAACTCATCAAATTTTATTTTATGACGATACAAATACGTATTTACATATATACAATTTATAAAATTTGAACATGTAATTTCTGAGCATAACAAAAATAATTATCAGATCACTATTGATAGTTGCATGTTACAATATTTGTAACGCATTCCTACCATATTATGTATATATTTCTCATTCTTTAGTTACCAAAGCTATGCCAGCATGATATATATGATAATAACACTATACAATATTGGATAAAAATTGAAAGGTTGACCATTTCTCACGTTTGTAACTGTCTTCATAATCGATATAGTGCGAATAAGGCCACTTGTTGTAGATATCCTATTCTGTCATGGTGTGGAGTAAAACAACTTTTTCTATTATTACCGGTATCATCAAAGGAAACCAGGCGGAAGTAAGTTATAAATTATAATGGCAATGTTATCAACGTAGTTAGAAATTACTCAGCGGCGAGAAAAAATTCAATCTGAAGAAGCGCATCCATTTACGGTATTTGTAATGTCTACAAATTCATTGCGAAAACGTAATTATATACCGAGCGATTTGTTAGGTCTAGAACCTTTCGATGGGCGTTCGTAATATATTGCCATGTGTCGCCATGATTCACGGCCGCGGACCCGAATCGACCCCGTCATGGATACCCACGTCGTGGTTATATATCATATTCATAAGTGGTATTCATGACGTGGTAATATTAATTTCATGATATATCAGTACTTTTATAACATTAAATGCATATTAACAAATCACAAAACAAAGTATATTTTAACTAAATATACTAGGTGTACTAACTAAAGGTAATCTATATACATGTAAAATCGAGATAAACAATAGAAATACTGATGAAAATACAATAGCATAAATGCCTTTTTATTTTAAGGAAAAACACGAAGGTAACTTAAAGTTATGTAGATTGTGTTGGACAGCAAAATGTCTTCTTAGTAGATATTCATAATGTGTTGCTACAGGAATGAACTGGGAGGTTTTATTTTACAGCGTCGTTGCTTTGTGCAAAAAGTCCATAAACAAATGGTTACTCTCAACAAAGACAGTTATACCACACTAACATCGTTGCTATATGTCCATAAACATTAATTACAGTCAAATTCATTCATAGACAAAATAGCACCCAAATCGTAATCCCTCATGTCATTTAGGAAACAAGACAATTCTCAAACTATCAACAAGTTAAAATACCATGCACGTTTTCAAATCATCTGTCTGTCACATCCTAACACATAATTACAAGTAAGCAACGCCGAATAACTATTATTGCAGAATGGTTTTCTAGAAGACCTTTTTTCGCCACATAGACTTCAAAAACAACACCCCATAATGTTTCCACAGGATATTTCATCCAAAGTAAAGATTTCACTATCACGACACTATCCAGGCACAATAAACTTAAATTTCTAAAGTGGGGTGAACACTAAAAGGTAGCTTAATTTTATTGCTTTTCACGTCTATACAACCATGTATAAAACTTTATAGGTACATTAAAAGGCTCTATAACGATTATACATCATTCGTCGTTATAATTGATGTAAGCGTTCAGGTACTCTCCTACCTCGCCGATGTACTTGGCGGGCGGCGGGACACAGGCCGGGGTAGCATTCTCCAGCTCCTTGCGACGTTTCCTGTTCTTCTTGTCCCACGGTGCGTATGGAATTTTTAGATGGACGGTTTGTATGTGGAGTTTGACGGCACTGCTCTGAGTGAACCGGCGGTTGCAGTGCTGGCACTGGTACCGCTTTTCACCCGTGTGGACCTGAACATTGTGATAGTTAAATACGGTTGAATGTTGTCAACGCAAGATATGTGATACGTAAAAGACGTACAGATATATATATGTTACTTACCACGAGGTGCCGATCCCGGTTGCTGACCATACTGAACTTGCGGTCGCAGTGCGGACACGAGTACGGCTTCTCCTGAGTGTGTGTTCTCATGTGGACCATCAGGTTCGCGTATTGCTGAAAAGTACCAAGAAATATTCAAATATTTGATTTATTTCATATATAAAATGTTGGTAACGGAGGTTATATATGAAGTATATATTTTTATTTTTGCCATCTATAAGGTCTTCGAACGCACATTGCCGATCGTACAATTTACAGTACTAATACGCGCCATGCGTTTAACAGCGTACTCTACGGCGATAGTTCTCAATATAACGCAATCAGCTTGCTAGTGTTGTCAATAGGATAAAACTTATAGTCTACAGGGAAGAATTAATCAATCAAAGGTGTCCCGGACATCTCGTAAGGAGTTTACATAATATAATGGTTTTCTGTAGAGGCCATTGCAAATCGATGTAAAGCACGATAGATGTGTGCTAGCGGCAGACGGGCGCACCTTGGTGATGTGCCCGCAGATGTCGCACATGTAGCGCTTGAGGAAGTCGGCGCCGGGGTGCGCGGCCTCGTAGTGCTTGCGCGCCGCCACGTCGTTGCGCAGCGTCTCGCCGCACTGCGCCCGCCGCCGCGCCCGGGCATCAGACCGTTATCATTACTGTTCTCTACTACTACATTTTTAACATTACAATGCATCTACGAAGACAGGAGGAGGTTGTTTAAAATTAAACAGGATATCACTACAGTTACATGGGCTATTAGTAAATGCAGTAGATGCTTTCTCGAAAGACACTAGATTGTTGTAGTTGAAAGAGGAGCGATGTGCGAGTGTGGGCGGGCTCACCAGCTCGCAGTCGTTGGCGGTGGGCACGCCGTTGTTGACGATGTGCGTGTGCGCGGCGCCGCGGCCGCGCCGCCCCGCGCGCGCGCGGCTGCGCACCGGCTTCGACGACCTGCAGCCGGGCACTCTATTAACGCTTTCAAGTCGTTAAACCTCTTTCGACGTCCAGAGACATTTCTGTTTTAGGAATATGTGCAAGTGAACATTCTGAACGTTACTTATATTTTATAATCGTTGCATCATATTATCCCTAGTGGTCGATAAACGTCGTAGTGAATCCTATGCATTCGATCGGTTTTAAATTTTACACACACTTCAACCCCAATCCTGAGTACTACGAATACTTCGGTGGTAACTTCGGCCATTCAGCCGATCGGTACAAACGTGAAAGTATCTTCAAATCTTTGTCACAACGAGCAATCAGAGTAAAGCATATAAAGATATCCCCCCACCGAGGACTTTCTACTCGAGTTTTAAATTTCATGCACCGTTAACCTTCGAGCAAATATGTTTCAAAGAGTATATGTAAGGTGTAACGCCCACAACACGAGGTTTGCTCGCGCGTTAACATAAATGAAAATTGATTTACAATATTAATAACGGTGCAGCAAAGATCTATCAGCGAGTATGAGCGGAAAGGCTCGCAGCACGAGGCTAGCTCACGTGTTGATCTGCGCGTGCTTGGCGGAGCTGCCGAAGTGCGTGGAGTAGGCGGCGGCGGAGCGGAAGTGGATGTCGCAGTCGGCGCAGTACAGCGGGTCCGAGCGCTCCACGGCCGCGCTCTCGCTCGCCTCCACCTCCTGCCCGCCGGGTACACACCGTATATTTACGTATTAATTGCATAATTATATAAGTACTTCCATGCTTTTTTTCTATTGCGATAAACGGATACTAAGAGTTTCCATTATATTACATCTTTCGACATTTCTAATCTACGTTCTTTAGTTGTCATAGACGCTCGGTCAGCGTATGTACCCTATTTTTAAGAGACTTCCGTCTTATCTGTTTAATAATGAATGATAAAAATAACACTACAGACGAATAACACAACGCAAAAGGCAGTCTTAACGCTTGACGCTGCTGAAAAAGATATTTTTCAAGATTTACAAGGGCTAATATTGTACATAACTTCTTTTGTGCTTTTTTGGTAAAATTTCTGGTCTGTACAATAATGTTTAATAAATATAAATAAAAGCAGTGGTAGCC
>DWEE01000460.1:0-17177 GCA_018245755.1 Parelbella macleannani | reverse complement strand
CCACTGAGCTCGATCTTCAGCTCGTCGCATCCAACCACTGCCAGCCACTTTGCGTATATCGTCACTCCACCTAGCTGAAGAGCGCCCTACGCTACGTTTGCTAAGACTCTACTATTATAGAGACGTTTTCTACTATGTACTGTAGGAGCATAGTACCATACCAGCCTTGACGATCCGCGCCGTCACAGAGCGATGAGTTAAACGAGCCGCTCTCGTGAATAGACGTTTGAGTGGTTCTCCACGTCCGATAGAGTCGCAAATCTCCGCTATTCCAAGCCTATTAGTAACACAGAAGCGCTATTGTACACCGTTTATAACTCGCCTCGTATCTTTGAACTGCAATCGGAGACGATGAGATGTGAACGTACAATAAGTATGAACGAGGTTGTCTCGTTGCCTTTTATGTTACAAATTATTGTGAACCGACTGCCTCGTTGATCGAGTGGTTGCTAGCGCGACTGCCGATCGAGAGGTCCTGGGTTCAAATCCCGGGTCGGGTGCTATTGCAGTTTTCTAATTTAGAATTTCTAGTAGTGACTTCGGAGTCTGGAATTGTGCCCGGTGTATAGCAATAGGCTCACCACATATTCCATGGGACATAAACGTAACTTGAGAGTGTACTACTCTCCTCTGCTTACCCCTTCGAGGATTACAGGCGTGATGTTACTTTTTTTTAAGTATTGTGAATGATGAATATTTATTGTTCAATTCTGTGTACAACTGACACATGATATATCTGTTCCACGAATATATTTGCACGCATTCCGATATGAACCATTTAAAGTACCTTACCGTAAAACGTATTCGTTGACTTTTACAGGAATATATCGCGAAATCACAAAAATTAAGTTTATACATATGTATTTATGTAATATATATACGGTACCTATAAAAAAATCTACGTAAATGTAACATCACGTCTGTAATTCCGGAAGCGATAGGCAGAGCAGTGTGGAACACACCCACGTTGCACGATTTCGTTTACGTCCCATAGTAAAAAAAAAGGATCGATTTTCATACAGATAATATAAGTACTACCACAGCCTTGTTCCGTGAATTGAATACATATACTTCTATGCTCGTTGTTTTGTTCTATATATATACACCTCTCCGGTCTATTTGTGTCAATTCGCAATGCGCTAAATTGAGTGGCAGCGACCTGGCGCGATGTGTCTAATTCTCGAGTTCATGATGTGTCTGCACGATGACGACATATCTCTACACTTCCGTAACTGGAGGCGTTTCTGCGTGCTCGTGAAATTGTATCTTCACTATGTAAGCTCCCTTCAGCACTGTATGCGATTACATTCTTGCCTTTGGCGGCTAAATTCTAAGCCGTTTGCATTCACAGTATTAGAGATCCAAATCGTATTCCTGGTAAAATTTAGCCGTTATTTCAAATTATAGAAATATGAAGTTTCGATTCGATGGGAAAAATCTTATAATTTTATCGTTAATCTTTTTTGTCTTGTATGTACATAGCTTTATTAATTCACCGATAGGTACCTACTATAATTTTTTTGTGCATAATATAAAGCGTCTATCACAAAAAAGAAAAAAAAAACTACACACGTGTGTGTGTGGGTGCAAGTGATTTATAATAGGTTCAGGAGAAAAAAAAAACTTAACCGGCGTACGTGATTGCGCTACTCTGTTGTGGCGGTGTGGTGTGGTACTCTCCATGTGGTGTAAGCAGCGTGGAGTTGTAAAAACAAGCCGCGAGAGGTTATTACGTTAGCGCAGTTATGTCGGTTATACAATAATATACACAAAGGCCGCATTGCTGCGGGTTCCCATGACGCGGCGGCGACGTGCGCAGCCACCGTCGACAAAGCATTGTCCGATTTCTTTGCGCTGTTCTCATTGTGATCCTTCGAATGTACCGCGAATTGATAGCTCTGGGAACCGCGTGCCCTCCTCATATTGTCTCGCTGCTACATTCTTTGAACTGTTCACGATCTTTTTGCATGTTGTGTCAGTATGATGTCATAACTGCGAAACATAACGTAGTGATATTGAGTTTTATTCACGGATCAAACTTACAGGGAATTCAGGAACGGTAACATCACGCCTGTAATCTCCGAAGGTGTAGGCAGAGGAGTGTAGTACACTCCCGTGTTTCACTAGGTACGTTTAATTCCGTCCGTCCGGAATTCGTGAAGATTGTTCACTAATTATGTTGCTGATCATAAATATATTTTATGTTAGCGTTGTAAATATTTAATACTTGCTGTCTGTTGAGTTATAATGTTTCTTGATCATGTTGACAGATTTTTGAAATGGATATTCAATATTTTTATTACTGAAGTTTCCCATTCTAACAATTGATTGACTGACTTACTATTTTCTTGTAAGAATATAATGTGGTTCAGTATATGACTCAAAACATGTCTTTGTAAACACAGGGTTCCTTAACCTCATTACTCTCGTTACAGCCACGTGATAATAACCGAGCTTAGACCGTACCCGTTACGTTTAGAGGAGCATGCAGTTAGTAATTTTACGGTTTAAGCCGCTTTTTTTACCAAAACTGACATTGTTTATGAATTGTATTCTATTCAATTTAGAAGCTTCATGTGTTTATTCAGGATAAATAATCGACCCATTTGTCATTCCACTGTTGGAATATGGGTCTCCTCTCATATTGAGAGGGGTAAGGCCTTTATAATTTACAAAAAAAAATTCTAAGGTGTGTGAAGCCTGCCAACCCGCACTCGGCCAGCGTGGCAGACTACGGCCTTAACCCTCTCAAAATGAGAGGAGACCCATATTCCAACAGTGAAATGCTAAAAGAGGGTCGAGAATTATTTTTATTATTGTAATAAATGTGATTTGACATCGCAGGTACAACGGATACTTGCCGGCGGGTGAGCGCGGCCGGCGCCGCAGCAAGTTCGTGCTGTACCGGCGGCCGCAGGCGAACGGCGTGCGACGCTCCAAGCACTACGTGGTCAAGACGCCGCACAGCAGCAAGGCGATACTGGACGCCAGCCAGCACTCTATCTCGTACACCCTTAGCAGGAGCCAGGCGGTCATAGTCGAGTACACGGAAGATCCGGACACCGATATGTTTCAGGTGAGGGCTAGCTCAGATTTCACGCTCGACTTTTTCTTTACCTACCTGTAATAGGTTAGTATCGTTTGGCGGCGATCTCACTTGATGGTGCGCGCAGATGCTTTCGAATGTGAAACAAGTATGACTAGGGAAAATCTATACATCCTTGTAGAGTCCTAGGTTATGTGTAATTGTAATATCGAATCGGATGAGATGTTTAAAATAGATATCCTGTGGATTAAATGCGATGATTGGCGTTTTAGATATGAGTAGTTAAACACAATAAACTGGCAACGACCCCGCGTGTTACATGAAGGCAGCCGTGAGTCATCAATCTACGAGCGGGGTTTGTCCTGTCCGTGCGTCTGATGGATGGAGGTTTTTATAAGTATACTAGCAACATATGTGTACATAGCTTTATTAAAATATACCCACTTGAAGTCTTTGTAAAAGTAATATTCGTATTAATAACGTATATCTAATACACATATGTGTACACAGCTTTATAGTAAGCGTAGGTATTATAAGTTCTTTGTTAAATTCTCATAGTTAGCGGACGGACGTGTTAAGTGGAAAGTTTGACTAAGTGACGTATTTAGGTCGTTTTTTCGTCCGGCGCCGGCTGCGACGCGACGCGACACGGCGAAGACGGCCGCTGTGCTGAGTAGCGTCGTAACGTGTCACCCTGACCGCTGCCGCAAAAGTTTACCGGCTTACATGAAAGACAATTGAATTATTCGCTTATGTTTATCCGTACGTACGTACGTACATACGGCATTCCGCAAATACACTTCAAGGCGACTCAGTTCACATGTGCAGTGTGCCTTGATTGTGAAATCAGAGATTGAGACATTGCGAGGAAGTGTTCAGAGATAATGGAAAAACGTCACACATTGTAAATAGCACCTCGTTTCGAAACAACGGTGTCGATGGAAGCGTGCGTTTACCCGGCGTTTGGTGCGTTTACCCGTCGCACAGGATCTGTTTGTCTTTCGTAACGTTGACACGATGTGTTACACGATTGCAAACAGCCATCCAATCGCAAAGTTTCCTAAATGGAAACGGGAATTTTGCCCGCAACGATATGCACTGCCGTATCGTCGCTGCCGACCGAAATAGATCTGTGTGCGTATTGTTGCCAGTATGTCGGCTATAGATGAATAAACAAACGTTTTTACTTTTAAACGGCGCGAGTGTATTTTTACATGAAACATTGGTCGCGTGCCAGGAACGCCAATCCTCCACGTGTCAACGAATGGAACAGTTTCGTATCTCAAAGTCAATGGGCGAGTTATCAGCTTGCAAATAGATTTTGTAAATCTTGCGACCGATTTGGCTTTTGTTTGATTTGGGAACGGAAGTCACTTTTTAGTTAAGTATTATTATTATCTAGTTACGGTAGGTCCGTTACGGGATAGGCAGATACCACCCAGTGTCGACCATTTCCATACTTCCTGATCTGACGTGCCCGTTCTACACTCATCACTCTCTCAATATACATTCATACAGTTTGTTAATCCTTATTATAATTAGTCTACCTTATTATTTGATGGATCTGTTAACATTAAAAAAATTTCAAATGCGATTTCCTAACGAACGGTCGTGGGATACTATTTCTCAATATGGATACCCGATTATATGACAAGATATAAACCATCTGAAGCAACATGTCTACGGGAAAAATGACAGTGTACTGCGCTGTAGTGCGCGCGTGAGAACGCATCATAAGGGTCCTTTCAAATAGACCACGAGGAGACTCCGAGGGCAGAGTGCATTTTGATACTATTGAAATGTGAACTTTATCTCATTTCAAGAAAGTCTAATTTTGCATTTCAATTGTTTCATGACGGCGCTCGAGCATCCTCCTGTTTCAAAACAATCGGCATTTAAAAATAGCCTTTATTGAATTGTACTAAAGTTCTATTTCAAATGCGTTCAAAATGTGCTATGCTCTCCGCGCCGAGTCCGTTTCGAAGGACCTTAAAGCGTGCGTACATCTAGTGTGTACGCCGCGTGCGTGGCGCAATGTTTACGTGGCCGCGTCCCGGCGACGGGCGTATCTAATCGCGCGCGGGTTACTGCCCCCCGGCGAGAACAATGCGTTGGTCCCTTCGGCCCGTAGTGACAACGACCCTGCCGCATCTCCACGGGTTAACTGTCAACGCCTGTCGACTGATAGCGAGCAATGGTCTTTACTTTTACATGTCACTACAAAACATCATGCCTTTCCCTGAAGTGGCGGGTAGAGAAGTGTGGTTTACTCCCGCGGTTCACCAGTTACGTTGTTTCTACCCTTCCCACTATGGAATTGGAAGTGCTGATAGCTTATTGCCGTATAGTATTACCGGATACGAATGTTGATTTCGAGTGTATTGAATTTGCAAAAAAGATATATTCGTAGCGATAAAGCTCTGCTGTTTGGTAAGGTTTATGTCCAGCGATGGACCAAGACAGGCTGATGACGAATCAGAATGATTTCAATCAATCTCTCGCATTGCAGTCGCGTCAGGCAATTGATGGCGATTCCTATGGAACGCGCGAGCCCGTCGCCGCTCCACATCCTGTTCGTTTGACGCCGTTACATTGTTGTCACAGACACGTCAACGGAGCGTCGTAATAGCGCCGTCTAAGTAAACATTCACCTGTTTCGTCATTGAAAAATATCTATATAAGTACAGGTAACCCTCCTATAACACGGTAGCGAGGTTCCTAGAAAATGCAGTGTTGTGTGAAACCGCGTTGTACGAGACCCAGAGAGAGACCAATAATTATTTTAGCGACTTAAGACGTAGCAGGTAGCAGCTCAAGAACTGAGTGCAGTGCTTGTACATAACTTGCTTTGTGATTGACTAAAATGACTTATTAATGCTGACACAATGGGCTGTGGATCGTCGGGTCTACAGCAGCCACTTCAATGGTAGATCTATTTATATAAATGTTGACACTTCGCTTATTAATTATTTTATATTTATGTGGAAAAGCCGCGATAGTTTAGTGTTTTAGGTTAGATCAAATCCTGACGCACACTTCTTTACAAAAAAGCCTGCATTTTAAGAATTAAATATCACTTGTTCAAAAGGTGAAGAAAAATAGGGAGGTAAGCTATAAGTAATGTTCTTTAGGGCGTAGGACATCTGCCAAGAGGCACTTCTCGAGGCTCGTGTTCAACAGTGGAACGATTAAAAGTTAGTAAAGAGTCAAAATCTAAACGACAGGCGCGTCCAAGCGTGGCGTCAATCTGAAAATAACTTAATTGACTCTCAAACGACTTTTACTAGGGCATTTTCGCCGTTCGCAATAAAGTACTTACCTAATACTGAGTCCACTGACGGCAAAATAACATTTGCAATGAAATAAGTCGTGTTTATCGCTTCAATAGCGGCTACTATGAATTTATCAGGTATTTGATAAAAATCCTACAACTTTCGAATTATTCTATTCGAATTATTTTATGCTATTCGAATTATTTTAAACTATTTATAGTACATCGTCACGTCAGGTCCATTACGGAATGAGCAGAGGGCACCGAATACCGAATACCTCTATCCCTACGGACTGGTGCGCTTATTTAATATTATAAAATAATAATAGTGTGACAATAATAATAAAAAGACATTATCATCACTACGATATATTTTAATAAGGCGAAATAAAATGAAACACAAACGCAAATATCAATATCGGTCACGTCTTATCAGATTAGGAAAACGATAATAACAACAATATTAATATAAAGGGAACGTACGTGTTGGTGTAGGTACAGGCGACCGATAACACGCATTCTATTACAACGGAAGCCGGTATGGAAACCGACGCTACGCTTTGTCAAACTATCAGTCTTCTGTGAACACATTTTTTTAAAACTTCTAATTGAGGTTAATAAATTATTACATTACGATTGGGGCGTAGTCTGGATGCAAATCCATGGCGCGCACCTCTTAGCAAAAAGTGCGTTTAAATTTAAATATCACTTGCTAACACGGTTTCGCTAGGACACAATGAGAAAACTGCAAAAATCTTTGCGGTCAAACTAAATAAGATAGAAAAATATTAACTCCATAAAAACTCGAATAATAAATATGCTTTAATATTCCGTAACATTCACTCGACCAAATTCACATCACAGCGAAATGACACAGTCAATTTTATGCCGGACTGTTCTTATATAATCATCGTCATCTATAAATACATACCTATCGTCTATTTGTCGAGTGCCGTAAAAGCGTTGACGGGTGACGTCACGGGCGGGACGAGCCGCGCGTCAGCGGGGGTGGCGTGACGTCAGCGCGGGGAGCGGGGCGGGGGAGGCGGAGGGGGCGCGAGACGGCGTGGTCGGGCCAAGGACGTCGCCGGGCCGACGGTCGCGCAACACGCCGCAGCAATCGATACACCGCCACGACAACACCAATGGCGCTATCTTCTGCAGCCGATCGGCGAAAACTTCCTCTACACATGGATAATTATTGTCATTATTACTATGTCACCACGCCAAATATTTCATCCTTCAAACCCGACGTGCTTTGACTTTATCATACTTTATATATTACACATGCAGGTTCCATGAATTCCCAATCAGCCAATATCTGACATGCATGGCATTTATTAACGTTTATTAAGATCTGCGGGTTAATTCAATTGAAAGTTGGATGGTGTGTAAGCATCATAATAAGCCGTTAGTCCTATCATAATTTCCTTCAGTGGTGTTTTTTTAAAAAGACCATTTTACATTTCAGTTTGTATTTAAATGTGGCACTGATTGTAGCGTCGTTTCAGAAAAGTTAAATTATCATTGTAATTATTCCGACAATTGTATTCAAAGTGCACGGGGGTGTATTTATTTAAATATTAACTTTGTAACAGACCAAAGCAAACGTTTAGAAACACTTAATTGGAATAAACACGAAACTATACCGACGATAGAAGAGGGAATATTAAAAGTAATAGACAACAAAAAAACGATTAACTACAAATGTAGCTCTCGTAATGGCCGAAAACAATCAATAATTAAGTAACCGTTTGCTCTTACAACGATTGCATTTTTTTTAATTGACGGTTGTCGTAACTTCACGCCTGTAATCCCGAAAGTGGTAGGCAGAGTTGTGTAGTACATTCCCACGTTCCACCAGTTATATTCACGACTCGTGGTATATAGATAGTGAACCTATTGCTATATACCGGGCACAAATCCAGAGTCCGATTCATTACTAGAAATTCTAAAGTCGAAAAATATATGGTTAATAGATGGTTTTCGACGATAATTTGTTTCGATCAGTACTAAAAGTTAGATTTCCATTGTTTTTATTTAACCGATTCATTGCGTAGTTTGTATATATAGTAATTGACCCATTTATCATTTCACTGTTGGAATATGGGTATGGTAAGGAAGTACATATATAGATAAACGTATATATACTTTTTACATTTATACACAACAAGAACTCTTGTGCGCATCACATAAGTATTTGTCCTGGATGAGAATCGACACGGTGACCTCCTCAACAATCGGGGCCACCGATCACTGGGCCAACGGATCAGTCAAATCTAAACATTGGCTGTACAAATTCATTAAGACGACGGACTCGAAATAAAATAAACAGATAATCATTTGAGCCGCTAAAGGCATTAATTTTCTATTCCTAATTATATCGTCATATTTACGTAAGTCTTTCTAAAAATCTAGTTAACGCACGTAATACTTTATCCAATACCAGTGCGATAGCGGCCACAATAACGTAATTGTGTTAGTCGAAACGACGAGAGCGGTTCTGGCGTCTCTCCAGTCGCACAGTCCAGCGAAAGTGCTTCCATTGTGCCCAAAGTGGAATTCTACGGCGCTTTAAAATTTGCCTCTATCTCGTTCGAATCTAGCCTAGATTTGGTCGGGACTAGGTTATTAACAACATTGTCCTATAATTATCTCGATATATTCTCGATTGTATTATTTTTTTGCTTAGTTAATGTTATATATATGAAATAACGTCAATTAGGCAGAGAGCACTGGGGTACCAAATATACCTATCTGTTTTTGCAAATCTGACCTGCTGATTTCGCCGTCCGCTGATTTCGGAGACTTCTGATCCCCCCCTGTCTAGCCACTATCTGCTTTTATTCATTTCGTAATTTAAGAGCCTCAAGAGCATTCCTTATGAAAATGACATTTAATCCTAGTCGATCTCACTGAGGAGATAACATATAATAAAACGTGTCATAAATTCGTGAAAGGTACAGAGCGAACGTCTAAGGCTGTATTTGATAGGTGACGCAAAATTATACTCGTGTAAATTCACTTAGTCGAATTATATTTTTACTACGCATTCGTCCCGGCTTTGCGCGGCGTTATTGTACCCGCCTGGAAACTTTTTTATATTTATATTTTATTATAATTATGATAGTAATAAATTTTAACTGGTGAAACCTGGGAGTGTACTACATCCCTCTCCCTACCCCTTCGGGGATAATAGGCGTGATATTACGTTAATAGTAATAAATTTAATGCTTAATAAGCTATAAAATATAATAGTGTAATTATAAATAAAATGCACCACTGATGTATACGTAAAGTGTTATGAATGGACTGATGGGAGCGATTGTTCATAAATTCTGCGTGAGGTCGTCAGGGGCCTCTCCTCTTCCGTGAGATAGTGATAAACACTAACAGGTTTGTCCCAAGGTCGCACGCATGCACATGCCTCGACGTGCCCTCCCTATTAGAATCTATGTGTCTTGTGATGTTACGAGAAGTAAACAAAAGAACGTAGAACATTCTGGAAATTGTTCTGTTAGTTAGTGAGCCCTATGTCTAGCAGTAGACTGAAATAGGCTGATGATGATAATGATAAAAGAGAAAGCAACTTGAAAAATATCTTAGTTTATCTGACGGATTTACTTGTGGATGTACCGGTTGTGGTTGTCAAAAACACAAAAAGATACTTCTCGTTCGGGGTATAATGTTTGCCGTTACATGTAAACGGCCGCCGCACGGCGTTTGATGGTAATGACGCTGGCTCTTGTTCCTTTCAAATCCGGAACACAGCCATCCAGGTGCGCCGCGCGCAAGGATTTCGGATCCGCTTTTAGTTCCGAGCGCGGATTTTTACGTACCTATGCATGTTGCATATCCACATATAGTCAATCTGAACTGTCGCCTTTTGCCATAGTCTGTTCCTATCAAAACATTTTCGATTTGTTGATTTACTTTCGAAGGCGAAACAACATTGCGTCTAGGGGCTCGGTGGTCCAGGTTCGAATCTGATACTATTTGCAACGGCGAATCTGTGACGTAAATCTGTATGTAAATGTGTGTTGTATTTATTATTTGCACATCGATTACCAGACAGTTTTCGTGTTGCCTTTATCTTACACACCTTCGCTTTGTTTATGTATATTCGAAGGTCGTAGAGCGTTTTATCTAGACTTCTTGTCAACTATCGCCGCATCCGTTTCTACAGGTACGGAAACAGGAATAGTTACACTCACCTTAAGACAGAAGGGCTTCAAATTAAATCCTTACGATAGGTTACACATTACATCTGATATTGGATCCTGAAATAATATTGAAAATTAAATTTACGATCGGCTGTCTTCTCTGCCCCTTTGCTGCTTCAGTTGTATAAAAAAGAATAGTTCGCATGTTATCCTTCTTAAAGTACTTATAGCGAATGAATGAAACGGTGTACAATGATCGTCAGACATTACCTGTTTTGTATTCCAATGACCTTTGCTCAAATTGTTCAGTGCAAAAACAATGACATCTTGGAAGTGATAGTGATATGAATAATTTGGGAGGATATAGATGGAATAGTTCCTGTCACTACTTTTTGTGTCAAGTCAAGAAACGTAGCTTTACCCCTGTTGTCCCCGAAGGTGTAGGCAGAGGAGGATTATAAAGACACTACACTTTTACAACTAGGCTGGTAATATATTGTTCTGATAAGCTTTCATTCGTTCACCGGCATCTACAAAGGACTTAGACAGTTGGGAGTGTTTTGACCATCACAAAACTATTGTAGGCAGCACTTTTTCTGACTTTTACTTACTGATGGGAGGGGTAAGAGTTAACAGCGTTCGAAACTGGGGTGCATGAATCAAGAGTGATAACTGACGAATGTAGCAGAAGCAGGTCAGACAGAATTATTGGCACTCGGTGCTCTCTATATTATAACCTAATGAGTGACCCGGCATGATGATCTTATAATATAATATGATTTAGCTTAAACGCCAGCAATATAACAATGATACGTATACGATTGACGAAATCTTTGATCTCGTCAAATTGTATGTTATAAAAAAAATCCCATTTCACTTTTTATAATCTAACCGCTTGTGCGTGTCAAGATTCAGCCGAGATGGTGTGAGGGAGGGGGGGAGGTACTGCCGGCGAGACGGTTCATCGGACCCACGGATCTGGGGGAAGCGTTTCAGCTTGTTATTTCCAGTCTAGACGTATATGAGTGCCACATTAATATAATGGCCAATAGCGCCCAACCTCTCCCGAGCTGTCCCGGAATAATGATAGTTTTATAGCTTCGCTTTAATTAGGTACGTGGGTTTTGTGCGATGGGTAATTATTTATTGTGGAGGTACCTATTACATGCGACATATCTGTCCTAATCAATTGGACTGGTCCGTTGGTTGAGTGCATTTGATTCAGAGCATGAATATTTGTTCTGCGTCTAGGTTAAAAAAAGTTTGTAAGGATACGTTCAGTGTTTGTATATAGTTTATCAGCTGAATGGTTACCATAACACAGGCTCCTTTTGACCATTCTTCGGGATTAATTGGCCGTGTGTGGAGTGTCAAACCATATTTATTATTGTTTATTTTTCATTTAATAGATACATAAATATATGTAAATGTTCTGTTCATTTAATTGTAGCAGCTCTCAATAAATAGCTTTTTGTTAAATAGAAAATATTTCTCATATTATAAAACATGAGGTCTTACTATTTAAAAATGAAATTCAAATAACACTATTCTAAGATTCTTTTATCAATTTAGACGATAATTACGAATTTCATTCCTTTATGTTTCTCATCTTGCACACAATTACTGGTCGCTCTATAATTTACATTAATGAACGGTAATTGGATGGAGGGGTTGATTTTCATGGTCGGTTTATATTCCGAGCACGATTTTTAAGGGTGAGAGGGAAAATAATGCACCCTTAATGTGATATATCGCTTGTTTATACTTATGTGTTTCATACCATGTGCACGGCAACGGAAATTAGCAATTTAACCCTGTTATCATGAACTTGGATGATTTTAATGAGTTTTTGTATGATTCATTCCATTACAGTCGGGGGGTGTTGTTGGAAAATTATGTTTCGACAATTTTAAGGGACTATTGTCGTAGCAAATTACTTTGTGGAAGTAAAATTAATATTCAATTGACATTGACCACGTGTACTATCAACACGAGATTATTGAGCATCTCCATCTTAATGTTTAATACAAAATAACTAGTTTAAATTGATTCGATTGAAGATGACGATTTGAGGATGTCCTCAATCCTTTTATCTTCCCACTGTTGGACACACGGTCTCAGATTGAGAAGGAACAAGCCCACCGTCTTTCTGCTACAGCTTGAGCAAAATAGTAATCATGAGTTTAATTGAATATCGTAATGACGTCATTGTTAATTTGTTGATTACTAAGAAATTGAACGGTTTTTGCTACAAGTTAAACTGACACAAAAAGAACCCGAACGGTAGTATTCTCCGCGGATCTGCAGTAATTGTGCTATCAAGGCGACACGGCGAGAATCGTCACAAGTGTCGCAGAATGGAGATTAGATCGGTTGTTGTGTTACGGGTCGTCTGCGATTGGGCTTTTTGCGTGTTTAGTTTTGTCTGTTTTTTCCTTATTGCTTGTTTACTTTGTGAACGATTCGATTTTAAAAACAATTATTTATTATTAGGATTATATTATAGCACCAGGTCACTTACGGAATAGGTTGAGAGCAAAGGGTGATAAGTGTGTCTATTTGTACCATTGACATTGACTATGCTATCGAATTAGGACATCTATTATGATAAACCTAGTCTAAATTGTAATTGGAATAAATACATTTTTAAACAAATGTCGTACTTTTTCTACTTTATATTTCTCTTCGAACAAAGCATGACGGTTCAAATAGTGCGACTACTGTTGTCAACGACCAATGTATATATCTATTTTTGGACTATTCTAAAGTCCTTTTAACAAGATTTACCGTTTATCGAAGTAGGTATGTACGTACCTGCGGCGCGGGAGACAATTTCTCGTTAGCGACTGAGCATCCTTCGGCACTTCTTTACTTTAATGACCCTTCGCCCTCAGCCACCGCGCCTGAACCACTGGTGTGTCGATATACACGTATAATATAATAAGTCTCAATTGGACTCTGATAACTCCTGTAGCGCACCGGTTAGTTTGTTGGTCTGTTATCCGGATCCGGGTCGTGGCAAAACATAGATCTCAATTAAGAAAGACATGTTTTATGGTGAAGCCTTTGTGTAATATTTGCATGCCTGTGTTTATCACCGGTACTCATGTCAGGGTAGTGTACGACACTGAAAGTGAACGTTATTATTAGTATTTGTCTCATTGCATTTCTGGTTTGAGGTCTATTATATTCATATGTCGCTTTGTTTGTGTAGAATGAATTTTACCGTTACACTTTCCAGTTAGTATTAACTAACACCCAGGAGACTTAAACGCACCATATGTTTTGGGATGCAATTGTTTCCTATAGCTTGCGAAGTGGATGTTTGGGTAACAAAGGAGGGCTTTCGAAAGGGTTTTTTTGTTTCTTAAGTTAAGCTTTAAGTTTTTTTGCTGTCTGTGTGCACACAATATGCATCAACAATTCTGAAAAAGCAACGCCGAGCAACAGGCGAATGCCAATATTGTTATATTCGGAGAAGTATTGTGTTTCTTGTGCGTGCAGCTCGTGGAATATACAGGGTGTTTATTGAAAGGGATCATTTTGAATCGCGCCCCGAGGACGACGTTTATTAAAATCGAAGCTTTACATCATGTATTCACCAAAGGCGAACCACTATAAGTGGACCCCTATCCCCCAGCCTTCCTCTGGCACGTCCCTCTTCACAGTGATTACAGGCACGCACAACGACTGTGTTATAATGCTGCTTGTCTGGATGTAACCGTCTCCAACGAGGAATTTATCGACGCTGTTGGACACAGGATTGACATTTAAAATTGACTGGAGACGTTTATGATTCACATACAGATAGTTTTATAACTGATAGATACGATCTTAGCGGAGTCGACAGTTCCTGACTCGGCACTAATTGATGAATCTGATCTAGACATATGAACGTGGTGTCATTAGGAACGCGTTGATTAAACGCAGCAGTGGGCTACTTAGTACAGTCAGTACTCTTAAGGAAGGCACACACGGGCATGCCCGCACGCACACGAACCTGCACGCACGGACACAAACACGCACGCGCACACGCACACGCACGCACGTTCACGTACACGCAGGCACGCACACACGCACGCTCACTGGCCACCGTACCTATGGATATGAAGAGGTGTATGTAGTAAATTTGAAATCAGCAATAATGTATTCATGACGCGGGGGCTATTATAACCATCGGCCCGTTAGGCCGATGTGTATGACCTCCTTGCGACTAACTCGATTTATCAACGCGCTCGCTCACTTAGCGATGTCCATTGTGTGGTGCGAGCGGCTCTGTTGCAGAAATCGTTCATGCAACAGAGACATCATGGTCGATAAATAATATACTTGAACTTTACCGATAATAATTTCCCAACGGAACAAGAATATCTTGTTGTTATCTCGCTTCAAATGTCGAATTTGTCACTGCATTATTGATGTTAGACGTAAAAACGATAATATTAAATGGTTTTGTATTAGTCTGAAACAAGTATGTCGGTGTCTGTTATTCGAGACATGCAAGATCAACGCCCATTATTTTATTCATACATAACATCTCGCCCGTAACCCCCGAAGAGGTAGGCAGAGGAGTGTAGTACACTCCCGCGTTGCACCAGTTACGTTTAAGTCCTATTGCCGCACTTCGGGCACAATTCCAGACTCCGAGTCACTACAAGAAATTCTAAATTAGAAAAATCCAACAGTACCCGACCCGTTATTTGAACCCAGATCCTTCCGATCGACAGTCGCGCTCGCAACCTCGCTTCGACCAACGAGTCAGTCGTTATTTTATTCACGTCTTAATAAGATTCTCAGTCTCAAGACTCTCAAGTATTCTTCTTCCAAGTTGTTCCTTAGTAAAAGGTGTACGAATTGCATCACAATGGTAAACAAGATTTCTATAATATGTCGTAACACATATATCTGCCGCTCGGGACTCCCTGCCCTCTCCGTAAGGGACCTCCGACCTGGTCGTACGTTATAGTGATATAACAATTTTTTCGTTTTCCATCCGAAGTTACCCGCTAGAATAAGGTTTAGGATACTACACACATCTATAAAATAAAATCTTAATAGATTGTCATTTCTACGATATCGAGGTTAACGTCTTCTCATTTATTGACATCGTCTTATTATAAAACGCGTATGCAACAGATCCACCACTGCCCCCACACCTTACACTCGGAAGATATTATGTTTATGTTATAAATAAGCGTACAGTTACAACAATACATGCTGCTATATTATTAACGATATTGCATCGCGAGTGTTTCTTAGTTGATAGATATGCAAAATTGTTTAGGTAGATATATTCAGCCTATCTCAGCCTAACTGCTGCGCTTACTCAGCGTTAAATACGATACCAATTATATGAACGTGAAATTTTACGTTACCAAACAACGTAAACGATTACAATCTTGGATGCGAAATAATTTCAGATAGAAATTAATATGTACATACATACGTACATGTCTTCACGCCAAGTCCCTAGCGGGATAGACGGAATCCACGAAGTATAATGAAATAATTATAAAAAACGGTTGATCCGTTTATATACGATTCTGTGCTTACCAGCATCTTGGTCTGCGTTGCAGTCTTTGGCTTCGACCCTTCGCATACTTAGAAGAAGCCCGGGCCCCGTGGTGAAACGATAAAACTGTTCATGATGATGATGATGAACTTTGGAATTCGTTATTTAATCGGAAACGAACGCAGTGGAACTGTTTAAGGAGTAGGTAATGGATTTGGGAAAGGACGCAATTAGAGGATGGCTTCTGAATATCTCAATTTGAGTAGTCGTCGAAGCAATTTACGTCAAGAACGACCGCCGACTGTTTGTCCGGGATGTTTTTCTCATACAGCTAGTCACAAGAAACGCACGCGAACTATTGTGTCCGTGCTATCCTTCGCCATCTTTGAGAGGTCCTTTGTCCTGACGGACAATGGCAACGAGAATTGGGATACGCTGCCGTGGCGATGTGTGAGTACCTACATCAATAGTACACACATTACTACGACATATATTCGAGTAAACAATCTGCCATTTATTTCCGCACCAATCTGTGATTCGTCTCCGTAAGTTCGAACATCGGTAGCTATAACACGCGGAAGTTAACTGAGCACCTCGTTGTGATGACGCTAGCGCTACTGGGCTACAAAGTGACGGACATAGAAGATGAGAGGGGAAGCGTAGTGCCTCGCATGTGCTAAATCGATGTCTACGTGTTGCACAAAGTCAACAATCGACCGTTTATTACCAAAGTGCAGCTCGTCCCGCCAGCTCGGTCGTCGGTAACCTTGTCTCGGAGCGACAGCTTGTCGCCGGTAGAAGCTTCGAATGGCGTGGGAGCGCGCTAATGGTTATCGGAAGTGAATATTGTCGACAAAGCGCACAGTTTTTCCCGTAATTAATATTGTACGTTCGTGAGGCCTTCGTAAAATTTCACACTAATCGCACGCACATTGTCAAACCCTGGCGGCTGACCTTCGCTACATTCGATTACCGACCGGTAATAATAACGTAAAAGAGTTACGCAAACGGCTTGGAGAAATATCTTTAGAAGTTTTTCTGGTTATGAATTAGCGCGAACATTCCCTATATTACCGTTTTTTTATTTTTTACTGTAGTGAAACTGTACAGAAGCAATAAAAATATCAAATAACGGTTATTAAGGAATCAATCATACATACAATTGACCTATCCTGTATTCCAAAC
>DWEE01000459.1:0-17196 GCA_018245755.1 Parelbella macleannani | reverse complement strand
CACATGTTAAAAAGTAAAATTTATTTATCTTTATTTATCTTAGTGGTTAAAATAATCTTGAGTTAAATGTTTTAGGGTTAATTGTAAGGAACTGGGAGGATACTAATGTGAAATTAAATGATACTTCCTAACAGTCTTTAAATGTTATTTTAAACAAATTTTACATAGACCCTTTGAAAACGGATGCGATTTTGCACTGGCACCTTTTTATAGAACAAAAAAGAGTGGCATGTTTGTCTAAGGTAGACTGTCTTTGGACCTATTTCGGGTATGTATTGAATGGATTACAACTATTTTAATATAAAAAGACATCAAGTGCTTAGCATTACTGCATGCTTTGTTGGGTTCTAATCTCTTCAAGGCCAGGAAAATCAGTAATTACTGTCTAACGTGAGATAAGCGCTATTTGAAGTTGGTTGAAAATGAGATAGTTTACATCTAGTTTTAACACAAAAAAAATGTACTGTAAGGTCTCGTTTTATACGGTGGTTACGTTCTACAGAAAAGCGCATATAAAAATTCGCATTAAAAAGAGACCTTACAGTATTTAGCTCCTGTCTCATGTTCATTGCTCATCGCTTACGGTAACAACCGAGGATAAAAAAATATTATAAAAGATTACAGTATAGAATCATTAATATTCTTTCCATCGTTAAACACTCAATTGGCTTTTCGTAATTGCTTAGAGGATTTTTTTACTTCAATTTTTTTTAAACGTTACCTGACAGCTTGCAATAAATTTTACATCGATCTGCTAACCTCGAGTGCAGCTGGCACAATTTATTTGTACACTTTTTGTTCGCAGACTTTCCAGAAGTATTGTTCACGTTGTCGAGGTACGGTAATCCTCAACTGCGTATCGGCGGGCATAGGTTTTGTACACGAGCTGTCCGCGGGAGCAAAGTGTCATGGCGTTGCGTTCATCAGGCTCGCGGCTGCCGAGCGAGAGTCACCACTATCGACAGTGAAGTGGTTTCTATTGTAAAACAAGATCATAACCATTGAACACAACAGTTGGAACAACAGAGAAAATTGGAATATCATTCATTGGAATGTATCATTTGGCAAGTCAAATTTACAAAAATGAATGTTAAATCTCCGTTACTTAAGTGATGAAATAGTTTTTCTAATGTGCAAAGGTGCCTTGCGTTAACTTCATAAATGAAACTAAAATCGGATTTGATTTGATAAATTCTGTTTATGTTCTCTACATCATATTTTTATGTTATTTTCGGTATAACCAATTGCTGTGACCTTGCTTCCTACATAGATGTGTTGTTTAAAAAACTGTTATTTTTTAGTTTTAATATGACTTCATTGATGTAATAGCGAATTATTTAATTATTTATTGTTATCTGTAAGGACATCGTTAGTTAAATATGATGTCTCGCATCTCAAAATTTCTTTAAATTTTAGTGAAAAAAGTTTGTTATTGAAAACTAAATTGATATTTATGATCTTTCTTTTTTATTTCAATTAAAAACATTTTGCTGGATTTTCAGTGTGCTTCTTTATACATATTATTGTGCCCCATGACACCTCCATAGGATTTTTTTAAAGGAAAACACAAAAGAATATTTCAACATTAAAATTAACCTGAAAAACAGTTAATTCGAAAATACATTATTTGGATCTAATCAATAAAATTTTTTACCTTGCACGTTGAAACACTATAATTTTACTTATGTTGTTTATTTTAGGTTTTTAACAGGCTTGCATAGTGCAATTTAAAAATATAATTATTTCTTTGCATACAATTTTGCAAAACATTCTAGAACATTCCTATGTGCAAACTTTCCTAATTACGCGGAGTGGTTGTGAAAAAGGAACATTGACTTTTCTGGACGAATTGCGTTTAATGAAGCCCGGGACACCGCAGAGCAGTTTGGTACCAAAAGTAAAAAGCGTTTTTGTGACAGCAATGCATTATAAAAATGTTTTAGGCACGGATGATAGTCTAGAATACTACTTTGGAACTAGTAAGAGGGGCAATCCAGTGCTGGTGGTGGATGGACATCGGTACAAGCTGATGAAGCGGGTGAACGGCAGGAAGCGTTGGATCTGCATCAAGACGCAGCATCGCTGCAACGCGTTCGCGATAACCTCCAACGAGGTTATCATTAGATTGAACGATAATCATAAACATTGACTATGAAACGTGCACGTGTGATGGGTGCTGAATATATACGAGGCACGTCAGGTCTGTGAGGACAGAGAAATTTAGGATTCAATGCCCTTTTCCTACCCTGTAAATGACCTGACGTTGTATAAGAATAAATTTATCGTTAAAATTTTTCATTTATTTGAAAACCAAAGATGTTTCTGGAAAGCTTGGTCATATGTGGATGTAGCCTAATCGAGCGTTTGACCCGATTGCTTGTGTTCTAACGCCGCATAGTCATCTTAGTGTGTACTATATTTTTGTAAATTATTTACCGTTGAATTATACGTATTTTACATGTTATGACATTTTATGCCGAATGTTATGTTGTCTTTGCCTATATTAATGTTTCCTTTCCTTGAGGACAATTCGACGCACCGGAGTTTTATTTCACTGATGTGAAAATCCCATATTATCGACTGCGGAACCCATTAGATTTTAACAGTACAGTTATTGTAGTCATTCTAGAGCGTATTCAGTTATGTTAAAGGTGATTAATTGGAAATCTCTTTTCAGCGCCGCGCCCGGGCGGGCTCATGTTCGAGATGACGAAGTTTGGCAACCCCATCATCACATGGGGAAATTATCGCTTTATAAAAAAGCTGCAGCGACGCGTGAAAACGTGGTGGGAGTGTACCGCCAGGAAGTCGCACGGTTGCCGCTGCGTGGCCGTTACCGTGGCTGACAAACTCGTGAAGCTCAATGGATGGCATAACCATTAAACAATGGCTTCTATAGTATTCCGTTTTTCTGTAGCATTAATTAGTAGTTTGTAAAGAGTGCTAGATATGATTAGTTTGTAGAGTTAATGTAGTATTTACCGAGGTATGAATAAAAACAGCAATATTAAGAAAATGACGTTCGGTGTGAGGACTTAAGTAATTTTTGAACTATCTCTTAAAATGGCTTTTCTTTTATTATATTGTCAAACGTCATCATATAGTGACGTTGGAACAAAATTTAATTTTTTAGTAAATTGCACGGGCGTGTAAAATGTCTTTTCGATATTTATAATCTTGAAAAAAAAAATGAAAACCTGCAGTTCTATACAATCAGTCAGTATTTTTCAAAGTTGATTATGTAGCCCCATTAGAATGATAGAAGGTCCATGGAAAAATGACGGGATAAGAGATAATGTAAGAATTTCTGGTCAATTTAAAAAATGATACATAATTAAATTTTTTGACGTTTCGTTTATAATTCAATGAACTTAAATATAGCCCATTGCTTGTTTCAATACATCAATTACAATGATTCATTAAAGCATGGTAAGTAATAAAATTTAGAGGAGAGATGGGAAAATGTTTGACTCAAAATATTAGAGATGAATGAAATAAGTTTCACAATCCGCCTTCTAGAGATTTGGTCACACTGAAGTGGACAGTTGCTCGAAGGCAAGGCGAAAGTGTTTATATTAGAAATTGTACGTAATTAAAGTAGAGTGAGAACGAGGATGAGAGAGAAGATACATGTTTTTGGTGTTACGAAATTATTCTAAACAAGATCTTTAAATTATCTATGAAAAATAATCAAGTTATGTCTTAGTTAACACTAAGCGACGTATATTAAAGCTTTAAAAGGCGTGTACGCGCACGATGTTTAAAAAGTTCGTGTTTACAGTTTGTAGTGCGTTTGGACTTGTAATATGTTTGTGTGTGTGTGCGGTATTCCGTATTAATAGCATATAACTACCCAACGAGATTTGTACTAGAAGAAAGGTAGTGCATGCACCTGCCCTGTTGGTTACATTTGAATGTATTCTTTTGATCTTATTATAATCCACGTCCAGTTTATGGAGTTTGTATTGGTCTAATCTGTTATGGTCTTTGATCACCTTCTGGTCCACGGCCAGATTTTGTTTTGGTCTAGTCCGATCTGTGTCCTAAGCTGTTTCTTTCTTTTTAAAAATTCGATTCTTTATACTTGTGCAATATATTTACACTAATACTGTCTTTTAACTGTTTTTTTTTGTTTTAGTTATATTTTTTTTTCCTTTAAAATTAAAAGCAATTATAATACTTAAATGTAATCAATAATTGAAATGTAATGGAACTGTTTCTTTCTTTTTTACTTTTCTTCTTCTTTCAATTTTTATTATTTCTGAAGTGCATTCAAACAAATACTGTATAATTAAATGATTATATTTTATTCAAATTTTTAACTGACTTTAAGAGCAAATTAAATAATTAATTAATTAAACGGAATAAATAATTGAAGTGTAATGTAATAACTTTGCGTTACGTAGATTTAATAGAAGTGCTATTGATAAGATTGTTATACTTTTGAAACTATTAGAATTTCACATTCAATAGAAGTTTTTGTGAGATGTTAAAAGTATTGTAAATCTAAGTGTTTTATTGTGAAATATTTGGACGCGTGTTACGAGAGACGTATGCATGTTACACGGAGTTTGTTTTAGGTGATCAGAAATGAATTAAATTGTAAATTCAATATATCAATAATTAGCTTTGAAGAACATAATGAATTATGTTTAATATGTAAGATACGTAGTCATAGTTATAGAATTTTGCGTGTAGTAATACATATGTCCGAATGCTAGTGGTTTTCGGAGGTAATTATATATTATATTATAGGTACTTCAAATTGTCTTATAACGACGAATTAACTGATTTGAAATTATTCAGTACCTGCTTAGTACAATACATCGATACTTTATATTGTAGTTACAAAATTTGATTTGATGTAATTCGACATGTAGGTTGAAATTCTTAGTGCCTGCTTGGTTAGTACCTGGGTACTAATATTTTTCTTTCTTTTTCGGGGAGAAGAACAATGTATTCTTAGATATATTAAATAATTTTTACTTTTAATTCTTCAGTATTCAAGCACCTTTACATTCACATGGTATTTTTTCAACAGATGTATGTACGTCTTGTAGGGAAGTATGTCATCAAATTGTTTAAGTGCGAAGCAAGAAGTTTAACTTACGTAATTATAGTGTAGCGCTCGTAGCTCTGACGCGTTTGGAGACGTTAAAAACGATATGTACTGTTAAGCAATCGCGGCAATGGTCTGTTCTTATATCGTTAGTGGCAAACATCACGAGGGACAAGATTTTGTACTTGGAGGGAACGTTAAGCAGTAGACCCTGTGCCCAGCAGTGGGATGTCAAAAGTATTATAGAGGTAGTAAAATAAATAAATTTCCATTCACTCCATAACTTTTTATTCTCGTGTTTTTCATAATATAGATACTTAGATGTTAATTACAGAAATTGTCTCTTTGAATGATAAATATAAGTCTCTATTAAAGGTTTCAGTATTCTATTGCATCTTTTATTTCATATTGTATTATAAAAGTAGTTTTCTCCACGTCTTCGCTTGGTAGCTGACGAAATACTAACGTTATATATGTACATAGTACAACGTATGGACACTTTAAAATCTAAATTTTACACTGTCAACGAGTTAAAACGAATAGGTACATTACAACTATGATTACACATTTTCATTTAATAGTTTAACGTTTGGTGACGTGGTGTAGGTCCGGGTATTCACACATTTTAATATATTAGAATGCTGTATTTTGTCATATGTTTGTTTATAAACGCAAGAGAGTATAATATGTAAAATTTTTAACTTATAAAATATTTTAAACCGAATGGCAGCGACAGGTAAAGCAGATGAGTAATATTTATATAAATTAAGGTAATTAAGGATTCAGTTAAAATGTTACCGGTCCATTGAGACTTGGTGTTTTGCTGCGTCGTGATCGGAAAATTTTCCAATCTTTTTTTTTTAGTAAATACAAATTTAGTTATAAAGGGTTGACGTAATAACAAAACCGATGTATACCTGTAGGCAGATTTTGTAGTATTTATAACTATTACATTAACATTCAATTGCACACCATTTTTACGCTATAACACTTTCGTGAAAAAGTTTAAGAAAAATCTTGCAATGGTATGGTGTACATTCGTATAGTAACAGTGAGCGCTTTGTGTGTGTTTAATACGATCATTGAAGTGATGTGACTTATATTGGCTGCGTAAAAGTTTATGGTGTGTCGGTGTGTTTCAATGGACGTTAAAAGTTCAAAGTCTTATAAAGGTATAGTCATGGTAACTATGTACCGTCACATAGTCACTTAGTGTTGCAGTTGCATGGTGTGATTGCGGATATTTTGTGGTTGATGGTTTGTCTAATAAACTATCGAATCGGGTTCGTGGGTTACAAGAGAGTTTTACGATATACGGACGTGGTATTTAACTCTCGTTTTCATTTCTAGAGCCGAAGTTCAGTCTGTCGCAGCGAGGCAACTTAGTGGTGCAGATTGGCGAGTGGAGGTTCAACAAGCACGCGTGCTGGGGCTCCAAGGTGCGGTGGACCTGCATCAAGAAGAAGTACGGCTGCAATGCTGCTATCACCACCATCGATAACATCATCGTCAAGACCCTCGGGTCTCATAATCATTAAACATTGGATCATTGACTCTTCGGTTTGATAAATAAATGAACGTATATTTTTGTAACGCCTATATACAATATACATATATACCTATATATCATGGTATAATATGGTATAATAAGAAGTAGCAGCTTTTTTAATAATAACATAACGTCACGCCTGTAACTACAGAGTGGTAGACGGACGAGTGTAATACTAGGCTGTTTCTCCTGTTATATTAGATCTTTCTTAATAATACTCTACATATTTTAGTTGTAAGTACACTTGTATACTCGTATATGGGAAATGGGGATATATATCGATAGTATGAGTAATAGTATGACGTTAAGACCGATTGTACATGTATCTACTTGATAGCGTTGAGTAATTGAAGGTGTGTGGGCTATTATTGGGCGGTCCTTAAGTGCCAAGTGTTAAGTTTGTCGTAGCTTTTAAGGGCGCATTAGCCGTCTTACCTGGTTATAATTACAGCTACCTTCCTGAGACGGAGCAATGCTCTGTAAGGGTCCTTGCGAATGCCTTCATAATTCCAAAGGATCCTGACAAAGGATTTATATAAATTAGTTTTTAGTTTTAGTTGTAGTTGTAGTTTTAGTTGTAGTTTTTAGTAATTAAGTTTTAGTATTTTTTTTTAGATATTATCTTTTCTTGGACAACAATCAGTAACGGAGTTGAGTGATAGCGTAAGCTAGTAGAGTCCTTCAGCTACGGAAAGTGTTCTGGAAAGCCTGATATGGTCGTACGATGACCGTGATGTTGAAATCTCTACCATCATATAATTTTTTTCGCTTCCCTACTATTTTTTGTGTTATTATTTTTATTGTAGTAATTATTCGCAATTCATTATATTGAAATAATAGCTTAAGAGGTTCTTTTCTCTATTGTATTGCGTTATTATTGTCGAACATACATATTTTTTATTATTTCGTGTTTGATTAGGTCTGATACCGGCAGAAATTTTATATTATTCTTTTTGTTTCCTGTATATAGTAAATCCATACTATCTACCTAATAAATTTTAATCAAACGACTATAGAACATAGAGCTTACATGCATACGATGATTTCGTCTAAGTTAATCATATCTCGTCAAAAAGTCAAAGAGAATTCATTACAATTGAAAAAATACATTGAGATGAATGTAATCGTTAAAAATACATCGCCGTTAGAAAGTAACAATTGCAATTAATGTGTCGAAATAATTAGGAATACATTTTTTTTAATTTCAGAAATCAGTGTTTCTTTTATCAAAAAAATCCGAATTCCGAACGAATTTTCAGAAATTTTCTGATTTAGAAATGGTATTAACATAAGGTTTTGTTTACAGATTTGAATCCGGTGTTTGCACAATCGCAACGTGGTAACCCAGTGATAATGATAGGCCAGTACCGGTTTAATAGAGTCAATAAGTACGGCAGCAGGACAAGATGGGTTTGTGTAAAGGCCAAGGCCGGTTGTAGAGCGTCTCTCCACACCATGGACAACGCCATAGTCCGAGTGTGGGGTTTCCACGACCCCATGGCCCACACCAGTGCCAATCGTTTCTGAAATTATAGAATAATACGACAAATTCGAAGTGTTAAGGACTTAAACGAGTATTCTTATGTAATTCCATTTTTTATTACTAATTTATGACCCACGCTGTTTGCGTGTAAAACGAAGTATTTATAAGCTGAAATTTTTATGTTAATTTTGTATTGAACCATGTATTCAAACACAACAACATAGATGTAATATTAACACATGTATGGATTATTAACCTCAAGAGTATAATTACAAATGATAGTATAATCAGAATCTCTTGACGGGTGAACTAAAAAGGTGCTGTTTCCAACAACGTTGCTTCGTTCAGTATCCCCTTGAAAATTCAAGTTGCTTCGATTAAGGGTTGATCCACACCGTCTTATCAATTATCATCCGATGGACTGGCTGGCCATTCTCGATTTAAATCAATTAATTTTAATAATGAAACTTGGGAAATATAAAGTTTGACCAAAGCAATTGGTCTCAGTCCACTCTGATTTTATTATTAGTAACCGTTTTTATGGTAACCAACGTAAACCACCTTATTTGAACAATTCCCTTCCTGCATGCTCAACGTGGGTATTATGGGCAATGAACTTATATGAAAGTGCATAAGGGAATTCCCTGAAGGAGACCCATGTGTAGCACTGTCTTAAAACAGGTTGATAATGAGTGCAAGGTCAGTCTTCAGAAATAATGCGAAGTAATCCATAACGGAACGTGAATTAACAAAGGTGAGGATGGTAGAAGTGAGTCCTAGACTATTTTAAACTTTAAGCCATGATTTGTTTATTGGTTGTGTTTTTCTACCGCTCTTTCCTTTGATAATTATGATGTTCTATGATTTATAAATATGGCGAAGCAGTGACCCATATGGGTTACATGATAACATATTTTCGAAATGAAACAAAGATCAGATCAAGGATGGATCATAAATAAGTTAAAATAGCAATAATTATATTCCGTTATGTCGTTAAGCGCATCTTTTTATAAATTAAAATGGGAGGGTAGTTTTAAGTGTTACAATATAGTTTAAGCAGATGTACTTGTAGAGACAATTTATGATATAAGTATTAACTCCAACATCATACAATCCAGCCCAGTAAATTAGATGTTTATCACGCTAATATTGTTGTGAAGTGTATGAGAGATATAATTATGCAATTTTTACATATTTCTAGTGTTGTGATTTTAGTTTGTGCGATAGATTTTTTGTTGTTGTATGTTAGGAAGACGACACTTGATAGAGGACAAAAGAAACCTATACATTGTTTGACAAGTACCATAAAGTTTTCAATGAAAGGTTTTGTAACTACAATAGCTTGATTGCAACTACTAGTTTTATGGTTAATTGAGAGTTTCGATTAGTTTGAGAGGACTGAGATTGATTGTGGCCTAATTGATAAACATATCTATTAAAATGCTAAGTTAAATATTTTAGTCATGGTTAATTCCACGTGAGTTAAAAATTCCGATAGCCAGATAGCTTCATACAATTGCTACGAGTAGATTACTATAAAGGAGGAAAATATAGTGTACTGTGTCACGCTAGTAAGGCACCTGGCCCGGCTCGCAAACAACCTTATTTTTGCTGGTAAACTTCGAATGTGCCAGTATGACATTTAAATATTAAATATATTTTATGATAATTTGAAATATCTTATTAACATAAGCCAGAGTACAGTGAGGATCTGCGAAAAGTTGCAGACAGAAGCTGAAGATGTGTTAAGACATCAGGCCATTATGGCGGTCTTTAGGGGACGCGTGTGTCAAGTAGTGGACAGACATATAATGATGATGGTCGTGATGAGGCATCGTAATGTCTATTTGGTGTTGTATTTCTGTTAATAATCACAGCAGGGGTAAAATAGTTCTTACTTTCCCTTAAGAAATTATGATTTGCATTTTTATTTCTATAAAATTTAAATATTTGAGTTAAGTTGACGACATCGTAATGTCTAATATTTGGTATTGAAATGGGTATAAATAATCGCAGTAACAATAAAGTAGTTTCTTATTTGTATCATGAATTTATGATTTCTATTTTAATATTTGGGTGACCTTTCTATAATAATTTTCTAACATTATGGGATTAATATATTGCCTGATTAATATAAAACAACATATTAATATAAAGAAAAATATGAATGAAGCTCTAAGTTATATTGATTGTTGTTAACATGATAGTACATATGTAGCAACTTTTGATTGTATGAGGAACCTAGCTCTCTGCGGGAATTTTTTGCTCATGTGGCCCTCGTCTATGAAATGTAATGTTAAGGTTGAATCGACGTAGGTCAAATATTGTGATCAGACAGTAACATTTTGTATATTATGCAATAATAATTTATCTTAAAGCAATAAGTTGTGGTTGGTTTATTACACAGCTATTGGAATATTAAATATAGTCTTACCTTATATGGTGTTTGCGCACGCTCTATGGAAATCAATGCTGTGTTTTGAAAAAAAAAAAACCAACGTCCTTTCTGGCACTCGTTGGGAGAGGACTAAGTTCAGCTGTGAGCTGATAATGATGACGATAATGATGACGATAATGATGACGATAATGATGACGATAATGTTGACTATAATGATGACGATAATAATAATGATGATAATAATAATGATGATGATGATGAAACAACATTTTACTGGGCTGATATCATAAGAAGTGCGCACATAAAACTAACATAAATATTACTTAGGTTTGGTGGTGGATAAATAGCGCTTTTATTCAGTATTTAATCGTGAGTAATGTTTATATTGACACATGTTTACCATATATCTGCATAGATCATATACGTGTACTTACGGTTTTTCATTTTGTTTCATTTCTCTCTGCATCTGTCAATTTATTGGTGTAGTATGTATTTATATGTTTGGATGCCAAACTTCAGTACATTTTACTTAAAAAAATATGCTTTAATAAAAAAATGTGTTTTCCTTTTTCATCTACATATTTTTATAAATTTCATTTATGAATAGAACGTAATTTGTGTATTAAATTGTATAACAGGTAATGCGTCAGATGATTTTATAAAATTCATAATCAGTTTTATGATATTTAAAAGCCATATGGTAAAATTCACGGAATCGTTGACTATCGTATGGATGGTTCTATTTCAGGAAATTTTGTATGTTGTGATATGAACGTGGGAAGCTTGGAATTTATCATTACTTAGGGTCAATTTCGAAGGTGGAAATGAAAGCTAATTAAAAACGAACTAAAGCTACTTAAATTAATGTAGGTATGCTGGTGTAGGTATCTATAATGTAATATTGAGTCTAAAATTTTCGAAGCCATAGAAATCTAAGAATGTGGTAATAAATGAATGATAAGAGTACAAGAACCTTGTTAAATTTTTTATATCTAGCAACATTAGTATCGATGCCAAATTTAGGCTTTCAACAGATAGTCCATGTTTGAGTTATTGTATACTCTTTGGACGGCGGGACGATGATTATGTAAATATTTATTTCAATCTTAATTTTACTTTTACGAAAGCAATAGTAATCACATTCGGGAATTAACAAGAACAGTACATATTATATTATGTAGCTATGTACACAAATGTTTTTATGAAGTAAATGGTCCGTTTGTAGAAAGAAGTCAATTATTCAAGACAAGAACGCAATATCTCAGGCTGCAACTCGCTTTCCACAAGGTGAGATTGCAGCCAAATGCGAGCCTATTTCTACGTTAAATAATTTGTGTCACTCAAGAGTTGGTGTTGAATGTTTCAGTGACTGTTTTCACGACTGACAGAGGAACTCAAATGCTACACGCCGACGGTCATCGGTTCTCGAAAGACAAGATAATCGGTTCGAAGACCAGATGGCAGTGTTCAGTTCGCAGGCGAACGAGATGTAGAGCCTTCATAACCACTCTGGAAGGTACGGTCGTCAAGACGTCGTTTAATCACAATCATGATTGAGTGATTGATCTGCCTATGTACGCTTGTTGACGGCGCATATGTGATATGTAGGATTAACTTTCTTTTGGTTGTTTGTGTGTTTATATTCCATGGCACGTTTGTATAGATGCAAAAATAGATTTCATTATGCAAATATAACGATCAAGAGGCGCATTTGCTTGGCTGATTCGTTTTTTTGAAAAATGCTCTGTTATAAAGAGAGAAAAAGGCAAGAATGATAAAACTTGGACCAAATCTTTATTTTTAATTTTTATTATTATTAGTCAGTGCCTATTCCTATTTTCTAACTTAAAGTTAATAATTACAATACATTTTAATGGGTTTGTTTACATTTCATTTTAGATATATCAATTAGTTCTGATTTCTCTAAGCTGTTTGTTATTTGACATGAATTTATATTTAAATTATGTTTTGAAGTTCGATTAAAACGTAATTGATAAAGGTTAAATTTATCGCGTAATTATACAATAACTAGGTGAAATCAATTATAAAATGCTTATGTAAATTAAGAAAATGTAAACGTAAATAGTTTTTAATATGTTCATTTTTGGTTTTAGTTTGAATTATTGTAAATTATTACTTATTATAATTTTATTAGATTCATCAACTATCACATAAAGCGTAACTGGTAAAACTTGGGAGTACTACACTACCTACCTCTTCAGAGAAATACAAGCGTGGTCTTATGTTATGTAATATAATAGGTTAAAAATGGTTTCCGTGTTACTCGTACGTTACTAAAATCTAAATGGACACTAGCAAGTCACCTTACCGTTGCGTGAAAAGCTTATAGCGAATACTCCCGGTTTATCTTACATTCTTTTATATTAATAAGCGGAGACCATTAATATGTGGAGCTTATTGTCCATCGACGTGTGCCATTGACCCATTGCCCAAGGTTCTTCGTGGTGCAGTTCACTTAGTGTTGTTGAAGTTAATCGTAACAATATAGTAATTCATTAGTTTATGACACGTGTCGATTACATTGTATCTGTGATTTAGAATTAAAAATTTATTTATCTATCTCAATAATGCGTATAGTTATATCCTTATGTGTTTATTAGTAATGTGTAGTAAAATGCAAGACAACGTGAGGGTGTGCTGTGAATGTACTTTCTAATTATATGAGAATAATAATGCGAGTATGTATTTGTATATTTTTACCTGAATAAAAAGGGAAAGGAAAAATAGTAATTTAATAATATACTCATTAATTATTTGGTCTAATTCAATTTCCCGTTTGTTGTTTAATTGAATTTTACCTACAGATTTAACCAATAACGCTAATTTTAGGCTTCCGACGAATTTGTTTTGTGTATGTTGAATATAATTATGTATGTACGTATACACAAACTTGGCGGAAGGATGATAAATGAAACTTTCAAGCTTTTTTACGTTTTCGGGGCCAATCTTTCAGATACTTCGATTTCTTGGGAGACATACCGCGTTATGTGGTATTTTTACTGTACTCAAACCTTATCAACGGCGTTCTGCGCTAAAAGGACACCTGGATCACCAACAAAACGCTCTGATCGTTCTTCCTGGGATCACGGGCTGTGGTTCGAGCTCCCAAACTAGCCGCTCACAACCCCAGCAGACTTGTAGTCGCCTTTTACGTCTGAGAAGAGATACCGTAGCTTGTATTCTGTGCAAGAGTTACAGGAACAAAACTTATACCTAGTCACAAAAGCATTAGTAATTACGTTCGGGATTTAAAAGGATGGAATATAAAAAATATTTTTATGTATATGTTAATGCATAAAGAAAATGACGATGTTATAGAAACTACAGAATTATTTCTGCCACTCAGGAGGTGAGATTACTATTGCTGTGATCACAACTACTCGAGGGACTCAAATGCTGCTTGCTGACGGTTATCGGTTCTCGAAAGACAAGGAAATTGGCTTGAAGACCAGATGGCAGTGTTCGGTGCGCAGTCGAACCAGATGTAGAGCGTTCATAACGACTCTGGAAGGCATCATCGTCAAAACCTCTTTTGATCACAACCACGATTGAGAGCAGTAATTTGACCTTCTCTCCCTGTTGGTGGTGCACGTGTGCAATGTAGAACAATTTTCATTCTGTTCGTTTCCGTGCGGTAAAACCTTCTATCATTTTAAAAATGCACAAAGCGATTTCCAAAACTGATAGCGCAGGTGCGATTACGCGACTGTAATTACGAAGAGACTCATTTGCCTGGCTGCTAAGCTCTTTCATATAAAAAATAAACTCATCTTTAGAACATTTTTACACATATATTTTGTTTGTTTAAAATCGACTCTATAACATATATAGGTATGTAACAAATTATTATTTTTTACCTCTATGGGTCAATGTTCCCATTTTTGTGGCTTAAAATAAACTTATTAATTTCCGATCTATTTGCTTAGGTATGTATATACGTCTTGTTTTTGGCATTTTAATAAACAGTTAAATTATTATATCTCAACGCTATTATCATATTACATTAATATTTTTCAATTAAGTATTTTGAAGCTCAGCTTAATTAAACGTGAATGATAAATGTTAAATTTTTAACGTTGACGTGAAATTAATTATTAAAATGTCATAAAGTCAACGAAAATGAATAGTTAAAAAGCTGTTAACGTGTTGGTTTTCCTTATCTGTAGTTACTATTATTTTTATTTGTGTTGCGATCGGTGGTTTTATTTAGTATAGTTAAAAATGGGTTATGGCTTTATTTTATAAAAATTGAAACGGGCTGTAACAAGTCATTTTGGTAGCATGTTACGTGGGAAATGCATTTATTTTTTATATACTATAGTAAGTAAATAACTGTTGTAACAATACAAATGAGGAATTTAATTTCATCTTAAATTGTTAAATAGAGTTGTTAAATGTTTTACCTTCAATTGTTAGGTAGGGGGACAGGATTAAAGTTTTACATGAAATCAGTGTTATACGTTGGTACTTCTGATGCAGTTTCGGATTACTAAACCTTTCAATGTAGTCTCAAGAAAGGAAACACTGCTATTATGCCGCAGAAATAGGCGTAGAACTATTGCTTAGAAAATAGGTATTTTCAAATTAATGGCAAAAGGTAGCGAGTGGAGCAATTAAATGGAAAATTACAGAAAACGGTGAGGGTAGATTGCAGCTTAGTATTGAAAAGAGAGACAAGGTTTCTTGCAACAAAGCAGTCCTGCAGTGTTCCGTTCTGAAGAATATAAAAGGACGATTATATTACGTCGGTCTTGTTGAGGTGTTACGGATGCCAAATGAAAAGATAATTGATTTTATTCAGGCAGTATTTTGTATAGGTGTAATTCTGAATAAATGTATTCATATTTTCTCCGCTACGTACGCTATGGGATGTGTTTTGCATATTTTTAAATAATAAGCGGAGACTATCAATAACCGAAGCTTATTGTTCATCAACGTGTGCCATTGACGAAGGTCCTTCAATGTGCAGTTCATGTAGTGTTGTCCATGTTAATAGTGCCAATATTGAATTTAATTTGATTATGACGTTATGTAGATTATATTGTATCTGTGATTTAGATTATTAAAGTTATTTTTGTTTAACGATGATGCGTTTATTTATTTTCTTATGTATTCATTAGTGACATATAGTAAAATGCATGACAGCTGCCAGAGTGCAATGTATGTATGAAGTTTCTGGATATGTGAAATATATTACGCGTTTATATTATATATGTATCTTTAAAAAAAGAAAAATACTAATGTAACACAATGCTCCTTAATTATTCCTTTTCACAAAACCGTTATTTCGATTCCTATGTTAAAATTTATTTTTATTAATTTTAACGCTAAACGAACACCAGATTCTGCTCCTATATAATGTTCTTTTGTTGCATTATAGTTTTGGTTTCTACATGGAAACAACGGTTTCAGAACTTAGGGTGCGTTTGAAGTACAATCCACAATTGTTAAGTGAGGTTACTGAGTATACGGGTAAGTACGGGTAAGTAACTTTTTAATGTGTTGGGAGATTTTAAAGAGCTTCAAAATTTTTCTCTAAGGATTAATGATTGTGAAATTATTTGAAGTGAAAGCCATAAAAAAAGTATTCTATTATTTCTGTACCTTATTTGTCATTAATCAAATGGTACATTCAATTATACAGAGCTTCATGTTCTACTAATGGACAGATAGTTTTGAAACTAAAAGGTTGATTTGCGTTAGTATATGCATATACATATATAAATCTAAATAAAATAAGATGTTAAAATCTTAAATGATTTAACGATAGCAGATAAATATAATCATTACAAGCATTAATATACAATTTCACGAAATTGAACACTTGATTTATAATAAATAATGGCACATCAGGACCTTATCAAGATAAATGACAACTCAAGATATTGCTCTGTTACATGTCCCTTATCGGGGGATTGTTTTCAGTGACCTGCATCATGACCAGAAGAGGCATCCAGGTTGTCGCGGGCGGGTTCAGGTTCACCCGCGACAAGGACAGAGGGCTCCACACGCGGTGGCAATGCTGCAAGCGGTTCCGTACCAAATGCAGGGCCAACATCATCACCTTCGACGGTATCGCCATCAAAGGCAACCTCGAGCACAATCATGATTGACACAACGATTGAGTATGATTGATTTCTATCTTAAGAATCTTTGTTCTCAGCGTGATTACAAGGGTTTGAGTGCACTGTCATCGATTCGAAGATTCGATCGAAGATATGGAAAGAGCAGTGTGTAAAAAGGGGCCTATAAGGTTTTGATTATAGCAGAAGTTAAAACTTGGTACAATTCAGTATTAATTGATATATATTGGTAATAAAATGGAACTATGAGCGCTTTGAATAGCATGTTTTAGTTACATATATCTGGATACAAGAGCAATAAATCCTCTTAATAATTGGAGGTAAGAGAATAACAATAATTATGTTAAGAAAACTATTGTGATACAAATTGTTCCATAGATTATAATGTGATCATTCGCCTGTTTTAAACAGGATATCGGGGAAATATAGATCGAAGCAAATAATTTGGTGTAAATTATTACATAGATATTTTACAATTACTTGAATAAAAAATGGTGCATAATTATAAAATAATTTTTTTCTCAATTGTAAATAGCATTCGAAAAATAAATTTTTATTCTTTGTTTGTTCTAATGATACGTTATTTTTACTGAATTAAATTAT
>DWEE01000458.1:0-17196 GCA_018245755.1 Parelbella macleannani | reverse complement strand
ATGAATTGGACAGTGTTAATTAGATGCAGTGAATTCAAAGCGAATTTTGGTTTATTCTGCAAAATTTACCTATTTTTGAAATATATGTCTATTATATTTATTTCTGTTGATACATCAACCAACTACCTACTCATTCCAACCTATATAATATACATCAAGACATCCACAAATAAATTCTAAAAGCATGGTAAGAATACACCGGCGCTAGTGTTGTTCCCATGCGGCGGGCGCGGTTCAGCTCGTGACCGCGCTGGTCTGACCTTTGTCAACCAGCGCAACAGCAGATATAGACCACTTTATACCCATTAACCACTGATACCCATAAATCCATGTCGCTCGCTTGACACGTAATTGAATTGCTCCTACCAACTAAGCGTTGGCGCTGTTCAGCCTCAAGTGGTTTCAACCAAACTCGAGTGGTCTCCACCATACGATTGCCGTTATATAACCATGCCTTTAATGGTTTAGTAAAAATTCGCTGTAGATGTTATAGTAAGGTCATTTAAACCTCTGCAGGGCCATTTTGATAAATACTTGCGTGTTTTTTCTTCTTTTATTCGAATCATTCAAAATCTGTGCCGAAGACAATATAATTAGTAAGCAATGAATATGACCATATAAGAATATGAGCATATAAAGCAGTGATAGCCTAACATGCATTTCTTTTCAATTGTCGAAAATCTTATAAGAAGTTCCAGGAAGTTTTTATTCATCAAAAAAGTAAAAGATCAAGAAAGCATAAAATACATCTGCTTATTACTCACGTCGACAACAGAAAAATTAGTATCCCGAATAGAAATAATATTTCGTGTTTTGTTTATTTCTCTACCTTATCCATCACAACGAGACGCTCTGTTAATACTTATAAGATCAAACTCTACATATAGAGTTCTACAACCTTTAAGTCGATTATGATCTTAGTAGCTTGATAACTTACTATATCTCTATTTCTTAAGCCCCAAGGTACATATTAATAACAACAGTCCTCTCAAGTACCTTTACAAATATCCTCCCTTTATTATTCATTGCTTGCCTAGATTGTTGTTCAGTTCTTATGTTGGCAAAAAACCTACAATGTACTTTAAACATAGTAACATTATAGAATCAATTAAGTTTATTTAATTGCACTGGAAATCAACTTTACTGAACCGTAGTCACATATATCTTAATCAGTGAAAAACTTCGCAGTGATTTCATGAATTATGTATTTTATAAGTTCATTCAACGCCCATTTATTCGTGTTTTTATCTATTAATTATCAAAGTACCATAGTAACTCCAGGTAAATAAATATTCATTGGGAAAAGCAAACAAGTAGTGTATTTTTTCCTGACATATCATTTACATCTTTTAATTACGTTATTACGGAGGCCGATTTGAATTGATTATTGTAACGGTTAGGATCATTATGGCTATTATTGTGTTAAAATTATGACTACGTTTGTTTCTCTTTCATCATCATGATCATCATCAACCTCTAATTGTCCACTGCTAGCCATAAGCCTCCCCTAACTTTCCCTTTCTCTTTAATAACCTTATTAACAGACGTATTTCAGGCCCATGTGGAAATGTTGAGGACATGTTACACTGAACGCGCTGTCACCATGTGTACTGATGTAATCATTTTCCCTAAGAGTTACTGTTTCATTGATAGAGCCCAAAACTAGAAACGTTAGACTTAGCCCTAGAGTACCTGCTCACGTGTCTCATTCATTTGACATATACATCAAAATGAGAAACTTATAAATGGGTACAAAAAAACTACATTGCAAAGTTTAATTAAACACACAGGTCAAAATACTTTAAATCGTAAATCAAAACGGAGAAAATAATTATCTTTTTAATTACAATAACATCTGGTAATTACCAACTGAAATATTGTAAGACCATAAAATTAGGTAATCGAAAAAGAGAATCATGAAATTAAATTAAAAGATATTAAAGAAACAAAATGAAGACAAAATTTAAATTAAGAGTAATATTATTAAGCAATACTAATGTATTTATAGCTTCCAATATAACGCATTAATTTTTTTATTATTTTCAAACTTTCTTTATATTGTCAACTGAGCTACTAAAAGTAAGTAACATTCTAAAATAATACGTATTATCCTGACTGTCCCGTTGCTCGAGGGATGGCAAGCGCGACTGCCAAGCTCGCGATCCTGGGTTTGATCCCCCGATTGACTAGTGTTGGGTTTTTTTTATCTCAAATTCCTAATTATTACTATTTTCTGCATATTATCCAAAGTATTGCCCAGAGTCTGGATTTGTTACCTGTGTATGACAATAGGCTCACCCCCTGTTCCCTGGTGGGACGTAAACATAATTGGTCAAACATGGGAGTGTACAACACTCCTCTGCCTACCCCTTCGTGAAAATACAAGTGTGTGGGTACGTGTATATGCTTAAAGATTCTAGTATTATAATTTTTTTGTAATTAAATACTATAATCTGTTAATAAAAAGCAATAGAAAATATTTACATCACCCAACTCAAATGTCAAAAATAAATTACAAACAGTACAAACACTAATATGAAATAAACACACAAACAGGCACACACATATATGTACATATATAACATGTCTTTACGAAATGAGAACGTAAATACTCAACAAGATTTCCAATCTCGCACACACGTATGTTGGTTGCCTAGCAACCAAACATAATAGGTGCTAAGTTACGAGTAGCAATACATGACATTGATCGAGAACGTACCATACTGTGCTCATACAAATACACACCCGTAAAGCCTTCCCGTTATATTTGTAACTTGTTGAATGTTAAGTTATTATTGACCGCTCCAATAACTTCCTTTGATAATGATTCAGAACGATATATTTCATAACGTTGCCTCTGAGTTAGGAGACTAGGGCACCAACACTACTGCATACGAGGAAACTAAACCCTTTTATTTGAGATATGAAAAATTAAGGTATTCATCGATAGTGCTTTTGTATACTTATCTCTTTATCTACATTTGTATAATCATTATATGTACACTTTTATGTTTATAATTATTATAAGTTCTATGTTACGGAGGTTTTTCATTCCACAGATCAAGCTCACTGGCGTGATAATCGAAAAGTCTATGTCCAGCTGTGGACGGGAGTAGTCTGATAATAATTATGATGATTTCGATTAAAAAGGAGCGGTAAAACAAAAATGCAACAAATATTTCTGATAAATAGGTTTTTTATTATTACTCTCATCGGACTGTCTGCAAGTAAGTAGTCGGACTATCCCACAATTACGTACGCAGCTTAGATAGTACATATTTTTTTTCTTTCGACCCTTTTATCATTCCACTGCTGGATGTGGGTCTCCACTCATATTGAGACGGTTAAGGCCATAGTCTGCCACACTGTCCAAGTGCGAGCTGGCAGACTTCAGACATCTAGAGATTTATATACAAATTAATCATATATGTATATAGGTATATTTCCATAAAACGTATAAAGTAAGTGTGAGTATTCTGTAATATGTGCCGTGATCAATCCTAGTCGTCAGTGAACACAGCACCTTAGATATGTTATTAGAATTTAGTGCAGACATCTCCGCCAGTGTGATATGCTACTGTATTTTAACGACCTCTCCGGCCAAAGATGGCGTTTCGACGTATAGAATTCTCCAGACATTTTCATGAAATTTCACCCAAAGTTTGAAGCGAATTTAGCAGTGCAATATAGTGCGGTAAAGTCATAAACCTAACTTCTGCGGTCGCCCTGAACCATGAATATATAAAGGTTGTATCAGATGAGATAGAATATTTGAAGTCATTCATACTTTATACTAAATTTTAAGTTTTATAGTGTCAAATTTGTAAAACCATGGTGCTTCCATCTAGGTGATAGTGTTGTCAACTGGCGACGGTGTTATAATAAAATATTACGCTACGAGTACTAACCACATTTACGGAGCCTAAAAAGATATGCTAGTTCTGTATAAAACAAGTATCACATGATGCGGTGTTTCGTTTAAATCCGAATTGTCTTACAGTTAACAATTAAATGCATTGTAAAAGACACATTTTAAAATGAAAAAAAAACTACACAGTATATTCTCCATAAATAATGTACTTGCTTAATGATTTGCTGAGTTTTACCTTTACCATGAAGCGCATGTAACTGTTACAATGAAATAACATATGTATAAGAAATACCCTTTGTAACAGAAACATAAGGAGAAATTGGAAGCGTAGCTTCATTGAACTTTTCTTTTTCCACTAAAGCGTTATAATAATAGTGAGCCATTCTGAGCTAACACTCTTCACATTAGGTATATCCGGCCTCTAGTTTCTGATGTATTCTCTGTATCTCACAGAAATTATAATATCCCGGGATATTGACTAAAATATGAAAGATTTAGTCTTAGTGCTCGACACGACTATCGAACTTTTCAAAGCAAAACGACAAAAAATTCTACTTAACGGTAGAAATATATCCAACCATACCTAATATGTAGTTCTCCAAGCGAGTTCTGAATAACGGCCTTTACCATCAATATTTTTTTCCAAAATAAATAGCTTTTAAAAGCCTTAGCATTTATATTACGCAACACTTTGGCACTATGATATCACGATAGCACATTAAATACCAGAGAATTCCGACACCTCTAAATATAGAATCCAATACTTAAATAATTACGCAAAGTAATAAAACAAGATAAATATATGCTCGTTAAGTAGAAATCAAGTGCATCGATCGATTGATGGTTAGAGATAGCACGAAGACATGCAGATAAAAGTGCGCGCGTGTCGGTCTGAGCACGCGCAGCGCAACGGCCGCGCAAGGCGAGCCACCTGTACTTGGAGAGTAGGCTGGCTATACGTTATGCAGTTAACTTTACTTTACAGTATAGTTTCTTACTTGGGTCCGATGTATCGTAATAAACTCATCCTGTTTTCCGTGGTGGGACGTAGAATATAATTAGTGAGCTATAGGAATGTACTGCATTCAGGAAAATACGCTTGTTACACTTGAAGAGGCAATTGAAATGCAAACCAAAATTTTTCGCGACACGGGAATCGAACCTTTACGACCTCTTGCTCAGCAGTGTCACATATAACAACTAGTCCAAAAAAAGAAAGTAAGTGTAGAAACAGTCAGTTAAAACAGTCGTGTCACCCTACCAATGTCACAACAGGTTCAGTAGGTCGGGTGTTGAACGGGTATCGCTAACGTACTCAACTGCCCTTATGTGAGTCGCTTTACCCTTTTAATGGGGCCGTAGTCCACATGCTTCGACTCGTTCTGCCGTCCTAGTACAACGTCTAGTAGATAACAAACAAAAACTAAGTCTTTACACACTTACATTTGGAATATTTCAACCGAACATGTGTTCTTGGACTTTGAAACCTGTTTCTGTAATAATTTGTGTAGATATCAAATGAAAGTTTCCTATGTATCTTTCAATAATTATTTTCTCATTCAATGAATAAAATAAATGCTGTTTTACTTACAATTACACTTTACTATATATTACTCATATACCTAAATATTTCTGCGGTGACCAAAAATATCCGAGTTTGATCCGTTCATATACTTTTATTATATCTTCTATTTTTGAATACAGCTCCAAAATGTCATTGATTACTACAAACACATTATCAACAATTAAAAACAAACTGTAACTTATATGTTTGTCACAATATTTTTGGAAAATAATCTATTTTCTCTGTACATACTCGTATATGTGTATAAGATCCGGTTGTGGCCTAACTCTCGACAGATTGCTAAAGCGCACGGTACGTCTAAGTGTTTTTAAACCGATCACTCTCGTATCTGGCCCTCAATGACAACACGTCAACGTGCACTGGAAATAGGCGAGACACTTTCGATGTCGGATTTAGAAATAAAAATAGAACTTGAAACCGCTAATGGCGGTGGAAACCAGTAAGCGATCCAGATAATTAGGCAGCTGTCGTACGGCGTTATCAATAAGTAATAGCTAATGCGTTTCAAAGTAAAAACCTCTTTTCAATGAGTTTCTATTCACACAAAAAGCTCTGCTGGCTTTTTCATTACTGCAAACACCATACATGGTTTCTATTCATAATAAATACATATGTACATACCAAACGCAACGATGAAAACAGATACTTACTTTACCACGTTTCTTGTCATTGTATGGTCTTTATATTGAATTGGTGTTGAATTTAAACGTTGCACTGATATTAAAGGTAGATTGACTGCATCAACTGCTGATCGAGAGTTCATGCGTTCGATTCCTGGGTTGGGTACCATTGGGTTTTTGTAACTTAAATGTTTTACCAGAAATTTCTAGTAATTGCTAGAAGTCTGAATTACCACCTGACGTAAACGGAACTGGTGAAACGTAGAAGTGTAGCAATCATGTCTGCCTACCCGTTGGCAGATTCCGAGCGTGATATTACCTTGTACGGATTATACAAATTTGTAATAGTTCCTTAATGGTCTTGGTTGACATAATCCTGAATATTTTAGCTAGCATCAGTTAAATATACTGTCAAGATTCTCACCTGTAACTTTGAAGAACATTCCGTTTTTAATTTTCAACCCAATGGAATCGACAATTTATTTTACCATGCACCAGAGGGTTATGATTATACATCTAGTTTGGGTCTATGATGGATATGATGATGACATCATCTCATCAGCCGCTATTGTTATACTGCTGGAAGAGGAGTACCACAGTACTCGATCTCTCCGCAGACCTCATCTAGCCGTTACCATCAGTCTTAAGAAGAAGGTTCAAAAGCTAAATATTATATTATGCAAATTTCAAGCAAGCTTGTCTAAATCCTTTTATGTGGAACGTATGAATGTACATAGCTTTTGAACACCTGCATAAGACTATTAGTTTATTATTGATACCAAAACGTGTATGTTGGTTACAATTAGATATGCAAATATATATATGAAATAATGCATACAGGTTTATTCTCTGTGAGCTTACACGTGCGACAACCAACACGCGTTGACCTCGACCGGGAATCGAATAAGCTTTTATTTGATAAAAGTCCACTCAACTTGTGTACGTACATACATAAATACCAACCAGTACCGAACAAGATTGACATAGCTTAATATAAATTAATATTTCACTTCAACGATTGTGGCGCTCCCAAAAGCTTGAATCAAGCACTGTTATTTGAAAAATAAATTCTGACAAATACCTCGTTGATCGAGCGGTTATAAGCGCGACTGCTCATTAAGAGATCATGGGTTCGATTACCGGGTCGGGTACTGTTGGACTTTTGTAACTTAGATTTTCCACTAAAAACTTCTAGTAGTAGCTCAGAATCTGGATCTGTGACCAGTGTCTGGCACTAGGCTCACCATCTCTTCCATGATCGGACGTAAAACTAACTAGTAAGATATTGAAGTGCACTACACTACTCTGCTTACCCCTTTGGGAATTACAGGCAAGATGATACCTTTTTTAAATAGAAATTATTGTATTAAAAGTTCATGTAGAGGCTGCTGCTTACGGCTTAGCACCAAACTGAAGGTGCTCTACTTAGGAGTAATATGTGAATACATAATTCATATGCTCTACATTGTTCTACATAACACATGTGTAACTGTTAAAGAGGATTCTATGGCCAAAACATAAAGGTGCATTCACACTGACACCTACATGGAACTCGACTGTAGATAACTGCATTTCATATCGACTAACCTATTTCAATAGTGAATAAATTAACGGGCTACAAAGTCAAACGGGACCTTAACGGGATGAGACCGAACGAGTTCTACTGGTTGTCATCCATTATAACCTTCGTTATGAATGTTAAAATCGATGCAAACAAACCTATCGTTCAAGTTCTTGGGTATTTTTTGTTTAGTTTTGTCTATACCCATTTGTAGAGTCACGCGTCGACTTCTTAGAACGGATCTGTTAGGGGACTCAAGTTTATTTTGGCTCGTGAGTGACCAAAACGTTATTAGAATTCTACCTGAGCTCTAAATTACGTTAAAGATGATGAATAATTAAAATAACGCAAAAGGCTCCGCAACAGAACCTACGTATTTTTAGAAATGTAATAAAACATTATCGCAAAACAAATTTACCAAACGCTTCATATTATATTTAAAAAAGTGGATGTACATCGCAACCGAGCTATAAACATTGAATTTTATATTTAGTTAAAAATTAACAAGCTATTGATATACGCGCAAATAAACTGGAACAAAAATACCGTTTTACCATATATTGCATATATTAATTTTTCCTCTCCATATAGTTGGGCCCAACTTGACAGTACACCAACAGAACAAAGGTATAACACACGTACATATTTCTACGTAAGTAAACATATTAACCTAAGAAGTGGCTAGGTAAAACGCCACGCCTCAAAAAGCTTTGCGACTCAGCAACGAATAACAGCGAATTCTGAACAGAATTATTGCATTGAAAAGACATCTATATACATATATACTTATAAATTTCGCTAACCAGCGGCATCAGCGGCCGCTTCTGGCTGCTGCCTACATATTTGCTACTCTCTACTCTCAAAAAAAAGCTTCACAAACTTTCGCGTTCACAATACGAACAGTGTTGTATACAATTTAACGACTTTAAACATTTCTACAACAATACCGTATAATAATTCCATTATGTACGTATGTTCGATACCCGAATGTATGCCGCGAGGTCCGACCAACAGTGATATAATGCTAAATCACAAATTACCTACATAACTATGATGAATGACGCTGGATGGCCGCACGCGCAAATTTTAATACGAAACAATATTCATTTACTTTTCAAAGTAACTAAGTTATTCTGAAAACAACCTTATCTTAAGGTACTTAAAGGTGAAGTGAAGTCCGTTAGTATTCACCAATTGTGAAGTGTGCGCTAAGCGTGTCATAGCAGAATGATTGTTAAAGAAAGTGGACACGTGAACTGAACTGAAACTCTTTTTCGTACACGGAATTGAATGCAATTAGTCATAACTACAATGTGTATTAAATACGTCAAAACATTTAGCCAATGAAGCGATGTTCAATATATATTTTATTGTCTTATCCTCTATGTTAATTTACCTTACACTCTTATTCTCTGTTAATTTACCTCTTGATGAAATCTTAAACTAATTTCCTTTCAACTATTTAATGTTATATATTTATGTTTAGACTACATAATGAAAATTGAGTCTTCTTATTTCCTATAGAAAAGATACATCGAATCGAAAATTCCCCATCGGGAAACACAGAAAGCTCGTACCTAGTTTCAGTTGATTCAGTCGTATTACGATCTTTCTTCTTTATATATCGTTTCAGCTGGCGTTTGTAATCCCCAAAGCCCAAAGAGATAGGCAAATGAATGTAGTACACTCTCACTTTTGCCAATTAGCGTTACATCCCTTAATGTAATAGGGGATGAGACATTACCAAGGCTATAACAAATAGCGATAAAACAAATTTACCCAATTGCAAAGTATTGTCCAATTAGAACATTCTCACATACGGTATTCGAAACTAATTTCGTTATTGAACTAGTATTCATAGACATACAATATTTAGCAGCGGCAATGGGTGCAGCTGTCCAGCAATTGGATCACAGAAGACAGTTACATCATCTCCAATGTAACTAAAGCAAACATACCAGTATATATTTAGGAAGCGCAAAGAGATTGAACATAATAGCACTTCGAAGCGTTGTATTAAGCACTCAACGCACTTACCATAACATCGGACTATCAAATTATCGTAAAAAGACGCCCAAGGCGCAAGGAAACGACGTGCTTAATGTAGAGACATTTTTCTCTCGTTCTAAACATGGTTTATCGCAGTGTCTAATCATTAAACATCGTAACCGCTGTATTAAATTAAAGGGTGTTCCAAACCTAAGTTTCCTTATGCTAATTAACGCATGAGAATGTAATTTCGATTATATTAGGGAGTATACACACATACAACTTTCACTTTTTTGGTTCCTTCATCATAACTTTTCGTTTAAAGATTTGTATGTATGTATGTCTTGATTTTTGATCATAAATCGCCGTCTGCACAAATGTTGTTAGAAAAACACTTCATGGTAAAATGTACTGACGAATGAAATGGCAAAATTTCTATACTGCTTCAAAAAAAAAAGCGCGTAACACCACTGCTGTAATCCCCGAAGGGATAGGCAGAGGAGTGTAGTATACACTCCCACGTTATACTAGTTACGTTTAAGTGCCATGGAATAGTTGGTGTACTGACTTCAAATTGTAATAAAATATAACGCTTCATCATCATCATCATCATCAGCCTATCTCAGTCCACTGCTGGACATAGGCCTTACCCAATGAGCGCCATCGCGCCCTGCTTATATGGGGGGTTATGCTCGTAATCTCCACGCTGGGCATGCGGGTTGGAGATCGCAGGACAGAGCTTTTCGCACCGCCGACGCTGCTGCCCGTCGGCGGCCAGGGCATTTAGCCGTGCTTATTTAGGCTGCGCTATACCGCAATCAGCCGGTCGCCTTATCATATAACGCTTATTACTTTTTATTTTTCCTTTAATATATATCGACGTTATGAGAAGTTAATTTAGCGTCTTACATACATATATACATAGTGTACATATGGTGTACATATAGTGCAGTTCATTTATTCGGCGACTCAAAGACGAAGTCTCAATCCAACAAATATCATTACCGCCGGATCACCCTGGGCGAACGTTATGTAAATGTAATTGTGATTCTTCTTAAAACTATTTGTGGCGCACATACGTAAAAAATAATGTTATCGCGTGCTGAGCTGATGTTTTATTGAGATAGTTACGTGCGTGTACATATATGTAACGCGAAGTATGATTTATGATAAACACAATATTCATCAAGTATAAAAAGTCAGTGGGTCGATAAGTTAATACATATTTCGGTTCGAGCCATTGTTATGCAATAGCGAACCGTTTTTGTGTTACATAAAACACTCTGTGGGTCACATCAATAGTTGAGGCTAACATCCTATATAAACGTCGCTACAGACATGTTAATCCAATGCCTATAACTGGCCCTTTTCATGTATCTATTTGCAGGATAATTGACACATGCAGGAGAAGTAGACGTTTCTGTTCTATTTTCAAAAATATTTTTTTCATTTGGGGATTTTTTTCATTTTGTGTATCATATTCGTATGTTAGCATTATATACATATACATATGTACATATAGTATACCTACATATGTATATGCGTTCAAGTATTTAATTGCCAAATTGACTCGTTATTAATTTGCAATTAAGTATCTGTTTTGCAAAACGGCATACATTTTTTAATGGCTCCCAATTTACAAGTACGATCTAGATGTCGTCATTGAAAATATTAATATCGGTTCGTTAATATCAAACTGCAATAAGAGAGCGAGCGGTTTTCGTCATAATGTGGATATATGCGACTTTCGTAAAATTAAAATTTACGATGCCAACATATTTTCTATGTTGTAAATGCGTAGTTAAAAGTTGTTACAGACAAAGCTATGACATATATTGGGATATAGCATCATAAAATGTTTGCATAAATATACCTACTGCTTTGTTATACCGACATATGTCTTGCTATAACTGTCCTGACTCGGGGATTCATCATTATGATCATCATCATCGACCTATTTCAGCCCACTGCTGGACGTAGGCCTCACCCAGTGAGCGCGATTGCGCCCTGTACTCTACCTGCCGCAACCAGTCTCTGCTTGCAGATTTTCGCAGATCGTCATCCCTCCTGGTCGGAGAACGTCCTACTCGATGATTACTATAGAAATATCTTGTAATACAACCCTACATACCAATATCCGGTTATATTCAATTACAATTTAAAAGAAAATTTCACTGCAATATACTAGGTACCAAGACAAAGCTAGGGCAGGCAGAAAACGTATCTTTAAAAACGTAATAAAACAAATGCTAATATTTGCACGTTCATATATATTACCTAACACAAAATCCACGCATTTAGTGCAATGTATGAATGCAGATAACTTTTTCATAATAGGTAGATACTCTATCTTCCGCTGAAACAAACTGTATTTTGAAAAATTCATTAAATAATTATATATCTGCTAAACAAAAATAAATAAACAAACAACGAAAAATGTTTTTTTTTACAAACGGGCGAAAAAAACACTAAACAGTTTTGTCTCTGCCTGTTCATACAGGTACATTCATTCATTCATTCATTCATTATTTTCTTCATTCATACAGATAGCAATGACAACTTACGTAAGTACCTACTCATAAATGCTTAGAAGTTTTTATAAATAATTCGACTTAAACTAATCTTTTGCAGCTACGAAATAACGATATGGCCAACCTACAAACCAACGTTATATTAATCATATTCGATTTGGTAATGAAACATTTTTAGTGTTATCGAAATGCACATTATGAGTGATTTTGATTTCTTTGAGATTGACAGAGCAGTGATAGCTAAGTGGTTTAGGATTCAGCCTCCCATTTCACCACCACCATTTCAAAATATAATGCGAATAAATTCACGTGACATCACACCGGACTAGCGGAAAACCTAATTATCACACTATTGTAGGACTCATTCTAAGAATCCTGATGCTCTGCGCCGTAACATAGATATTATTGTAAGTCATCAGAATAGTTATCTAACATGTAATCATCATCATCATCAAATTCAGCCTGTCATCGACCGCTGCTTCACAAAGGCATCTCCAATAGCATGCCACTGAGCTCGATCTAACATGTGTTTTTGTGAGACCGTAATTCACTTGAATAAAGTTTACAGTAAACGTTACTTCACACCGATAATCCCCGAAGGGGTAGGCAAGGGAGTGTAGTACACCCCTACATTTCACCAGTTACGTTTAAGTTCCATGGAATAGGTGGTGAGCCTATTTGCATACACCGGGCACAGATCCATACTTCGAGTCACTACCAGAAATTCTAAATTAGAAAAATTCAATAGTACCCGACCGGGGAGTTAATTGTATTGCTGTAAAATTTACAACAGTATTTAATTATATTCTTCTACTCTTTCACCACAATTCGTACTTTTCGAAGTCTTCCGGGCTATTGATTTTTTATTTGACGTTTCATTTGCTATTCGCTTTAATTCTTTTCGCCGATCAAAAAGTATCCATAAATTGAATATTAAATAAAATGATTCCAATATTATTACTTAGTGTCACATTATAACAACCAATAAAATATAATGAATGCTAAATATTATTAAATTATTACAAGTATGTATGTAGATATCACATGTAGATGCAAGGTTTCCGCATCGCTGGAACCGCGCCGCAGAGACGGACATTAATCATTATTTTCCGCAGTTGCATACTGAATGGTATCTCCGAACGCGCCGCATTCAACTCTTCCGCTATAAACAAATAAACAAACTATCAATACGTCGTTAAGATGCATATTTTTACGAGTGCTGTGTTACACAGTATTGTAACAAGTTTCTATAAACAACTTCTTAAGACACGCCAATATTCAGTCATCGTAACCAATTTACCCGTATTTAAACAAAAATTTTTAACCGATTTTAGAATATTTTTGTAATATGCGTACATATTTCCTCAGTCGATAAAAACGTCTGAATATAATAATATAATATATAATATAATCACCTGAGCTTCAAAAGTATTTGCTTATTGGTTAAATTGCTAAGAAAACTAAACATCTAATACCTTTCAGACATCATCATCAACATCAACCATTATCATTTAAGACGGGTTTATTCTCAAAATACCTTCTCTATTACCAATGGATTTTTTCTCAGATTGATTTTCAGTGGACTATATATATTTTCATTCGTCCTATCCACTATGAAATATTCCCTCGTTACATCACGGTGTGAGGGCGAGTTGCGCTGAAGTGTGAAGATAGAATTCACATCAGCCAACGTCAATATTATGAACGCGGGCAGCCATCAATCAGATAGGCAATTACAGGGCGGACTTACATGAACACAACGTAGAGGGACATGCAGTATTGACCCGGTTTTCTAAAAGGGCGGATGTGTTCCTCAAATGTATTACCGTTGACCGGATGTTTATGATATACGAATCGTAGCTTATAAACAAATCGAATGTACGAATGATAGCTAACGATTTTTGAATGAAAAATTTGATTCAAAACATATAAATTCTAATCGAACAAAACGAAGAAGGATTACGTTCTTTTCCCCTTACCAATAAAAAGCTGGTTTTACATTGTTGTCAATGTGTGAATTGTATGCCCGTTCGTGGCGGGAATACGGAGAAAATAGTTAATTTAAATATGACATCCAATCTTGTAACCTGTGTTCCACAATAAATGAAGTTTGAAGTTTGAAGTTTGTGAATCAGTAGTACATGATAGAAAAAAAATCCTCGTCTTTAATGAAACATTAGCGCCAGCTGTTTTAGTTCCATTAAATTAATCCCTCCCACCTGTCCATAGTATTGTAAATTAATAGCAATACTTGCCAAACGCACTAACCTATACAAGTGAAGTAACAAAGTAAGTTATATAGTCGCGTGTAACGCAAAGCTTTCGATGGCATAAGTCATACCTTTGTGAAACAGACAGCTTGTGTGTCAATTGAAATATTATTTACAACTTATATTCATTAAACGGTCGTTAAAAGTCCCTTTTAACATATTTCGTGATCACATAAATACCTGAAATAAAGTTCAAGATAGTTATTAACGCAACACCACATAACAATTACGCAAATGTACTTCCAATGATTGGTTATAAATTGACGAATTGAAAACATTTTATAAATTGCAACATCATATATCGTAAAGATAATTTAATATTAAAATTTACAAGACATTGCTCAAGACTTCTTTGATTCAGAGCCCTGAATACAAGTAACAGGTAGTCTTTTTCATCATAATATTTAAAGTAGACACACTACGTAAGTATTATTGTCCTTTTATTTATTACGTGCCTCTCAGATATCTGTCTGTCTGATCTCAAATACATAAATTTAACTTCAAACTCAAAGGCCTCACATATTCTATATATGTACATATCAATTATATCACAAAACTCTATTTTCTATATACAATTTACTTATCACTGACTATTTATATAAAACAAACTGTTCAAAGACCAACCCGGAGTAATTTAAAGCCACTGTTGCCGAAGCTTCCTTCATAGCCGCTGCCGGAGTCGGTGTGGTATACCGACGTAATGGAAGAAAGCGGGGCTCCTCGCGGCCAGCTGATCTCTGAACCCAGTGACTGTCCACTTAGTGTCAACGCTATTGTGTATTATTTTAGACGTAGAATGCGACTGACGACGAACGTAAATACTAGTTAAGTGAAATTAAAAACAGTTAAAACGTAACAATGAAAAACAGAAATGATAATGAACAAAAAATTAAAGTAATTGTATAAAACTGGATATAACATGATGATGAGAAATAGTTAAATTTAGTATAAAAAAACAGTTTTAAAATGTTCATTATGAAATTATCGTCATGTATTTGCTTTGTCCAGCTGACGATCGATTGACGACGATACGATTCAAGTCCCGCTACCTGTAAAGCAGTTATCAAGGATATTTTATGAGCACTCTGTTAAATCAATGCTAAGCAAAAATCACTTCTCGGACAAGAATACTTGAGTTTTTACTCCAGTTTCCAATTTCTATGTGAAAAACTAAAACACTAAAAACTGCTTCCTAACCTAACGTTACACCTGTAATCCCCGAAGGGGTAGTCAAAGGAGTATAGTACACTCCCACGTTTCACCATTTACATTTAACGTCCCAAAGAATGGGTGGTATGTATACTGTCATACAAAGAGCACAGGTCCAAACCCTAAGCAACTATTAGAAATTTCTATGAGAAAATCTAACTTACGAAATCCAAGTTAGAAAATTCAACAGTACCCGAGCTGGGATTGGAACCCAGAACTTCTCTATCAGTAGTCGCGCTTTGCAACCACTCGGCATGATTGCACCATATTCGACGGACAGACAATAAAATAACAACAGAACTTGGCATATAATCAGACACGTGATAAACATTCGAGTACATATAAATATTTTAAAATATTACATGTACTTGTGTAAATAATTTGACACCCAGACGTAAAAAAAAAACATTCATACTCATGAACATTTGTTCTGGGTGGAAACCGAACCCACGACCAGCGATGCAGTCAATTACCTATAATGTAATTACAACGCAATATTATCATAGAACGAAACGAATAGCATGCGATGTCAGTGGGCTATTTATTGCATGGATTGTGAGAATAACGCCGTAACAAGCCGAGACGCGCAGAGAAGTGTCGCGAGACACTCCGCGGACACCAGACGCGCTCGAGTGGAGACACTTCGGGGACGCGACCACTTGCGTTTGCTTTATTTTTAAATGCCTTCAACATGTTTGTGGCTTTCGTATAACAGGCTTGCTTTTCGTAAATATAAAGGACGACTTTAAAGAGCAAACTAACGTTTCAACGATCGGTTCCCATAAAAAATTTGCTAACTTATTACACAATCATTTGAAGTTGTTGTTCAACGAAAAATAAATTAACTACCCACCAATTTCATTATTTAATAAATTGTATTACAACATTTAGCAATCCTTTATTTGATAAAAAACAGCTGAACGCATGCTCCACATCCTGCTAATTGTGATCTTGTTAGCCCCAAGATTAATTAACTATTAGTAAGGTACACGACGTATCCGTTATCAGTTAATTGAAATAGGATAAACCGTGTACAATCACTGACAACACCAACGCGAATTGTGAAATAATCAATTTTTCTCTAACTACTTTTAACATTGCTAAACCGTCTGCGGTATTGCATTGTTATGTCAACTTTGTTTACGTTGAAATGTGGTTCAACATAAAATTAATTGAATTACATGTATGTACTTGGCGTTTTTATTTCAACTCTGAACTGAATGTACTGAACAACTCTGAACTGTAATTCTGAACTTGAAAACATCTATAACACATAGAATATTAACAATGTAACTATTCGGGTTTAAAATCAATGGTGAAGAGAACGTCCTATTTATCGAGCTAAATTTATTTTAATTAATAAGTTTGCTATTTAACCGCAAGCAAATTGTAATATTTATAAAAAATTAGAATTGAATTAACTGCTTCTTAAAATAAAAACAATTGACATAAAACTAAAGTAGCTTCGAATTCCGAGGCCTCCAACAACTTCGTTACTCCCTCTCATCTCTTATTTTGAATACAATAAAAGTTATCATATTTTTTTTGTAAAAAAATAAA
>DWEE01000457.1:0-17205 GCA_018245755.1 Parelbella macleannani | reverse complement strand
GACCCTTCCCGGACAAAACCTGCTATTTACGGTAAACTACCTACGTTCAGCATCGTACGTTGGTAAAATCACATCACAATTTCACCAGTGATAATTGTGTACAGTATAATAGACTAGTTCTCAGAAATACAAATCCAAATTAATATTTACATACATATATTTTCCAATTATTCAATGCAATTTTTGATAGTGGTTTACTGAGATTTGTTTGCTCGCTAAAATAATTACTTGCATTTCCATTTTCTATCTCTTTCAAATATATATAATATACAGGTATCGATTTTGCTATAGGTACCTAAATACCGATACCGATGAAGAAAAAATATTTGTCTAATTTTCTGTTTCACTTCTTGAGTCCACAATCATTTTGTTTGTAACAAACATACTTAGAGGTACAATTTTTCCCTTATATGTATATGTAGATTGGATATCGATTAGTCAAGTTTTATCAACAACCCACAAGTCTATCGCTATACCGTTACTAGATAAATTTCAAACTATTCTACTCCACAGCATCACCACACCACTTCGCACTTTGAGCACGTAAAACGACCCGCAAGAAAACGATAAACTTTAATTAAATACTTTGTTCCGCTCTTGAGATATGAACTGCGCTGGATCGATTTATGTGTTACGGTCTGGCATTCAAAAGTTGTTATGGTATAGCACTACCTGGTGGCTTTTTTATGGCAAGGATCCATGTCAATTTTCGTGCATTTGATTAAAGAGAACTGTCCCAGCATCGGGAACGAAAATTTTCAATATTTCAAAAGTAACATTCTGAATGTTTATTATGATTAAAAACTGTTAGATTTTTTTTTACGATTGTAATTTTCCACAGACAATTGTAAAACGTATAATTCACTCTGATGTGGAATCGAACCCCTTATCTCCGGTTCAATTAAATTCACTAACCACGAGCCCAGCTGCCTAGACACTCCATCTACAACCCCGATCATCCCTAATATTATCTGCGATCACCTCGCGGCTGTCCCATCTCGTAAACACATCGCTCCTGCTGCTAATAAAAACTGACCCTAACCCTTATACCGTATGAGACTTGAAGGGGTACCAATGTTTTCAGCTATTCTATACTTACTGTTAACAACACCTTTATTATAAATGAATAAAGGCTATTTTTGAATAACTAATACTTTGCCATTTCACATAATTATAAAAAGGTGTTTAAATCGCAAATAGTATTTACAGTCAGTGTAAACTTTATTACAAGATTCAAAGAGAAATGTGTGTTTGTGTGTGGTGTAGAAGGGAAAGCGGAAGAGTTGCGCATGGATACATCGCTGACAGAAATTAAACTGCGCGTACCTTCAGACTGGACATGCGGGTGTCAGGGCTGGCACTCGCCTGGCTTAGCTTCTAGAAAATTTAAAAACAGCTGTAACGTTTTATTCATTTAATACTGTACATATACTTTATTGCACGCTAAGGAACTTGCAATAGGAGATCTTATCGCTCAAGTACCCATTTTTTCCAGGCAAGTTACGCATCGCACGAAAGCAGTTCATATTTATTTATATACATAGGTATACTCAGGATCAAGAAAATTGGTCATGAGTGGTTATGACATGATATGATAGTTGCATTATCTGTAATAGGAATGACATTTTATCATTAACGTTACCGGATATTCCTGGCAAATACTTCTGTCACCGCGTTGGTTTGTTGGTGAGTTCTAAATTACAGTTTAATGCAATCTTAGCGGATTAGTAGTTAGAATATGAGTGTTAATAGAGTTTCAGGACTGCACATAGGAACTTTTAAGTAATATATAATATGTATGTAAATGAGATATTTATGAGATAACACAATTATATACTAGTAAGATCTGTGAAGGAGTTTCTGGATAATTTTCCTCTCTTTCAAGTGTGTGGCATAGTTTAGAAATACGGAATAATAGAACTAGGGCACTTTGATGTTGAATTTTAGGAAATGGCGTTCACAACTCACACACAAATACAGACAATCTAAGAATTTATATTAATTATTAATTTTACTAGAAACGACCAAAAGTAAAATTTGTTTCCTCAGTTTTATATTATCGAACAATGAATTTTGGTTTTACTAATTTGTGATTTCTAGATAATAGTTCAGAAAAATAAGAGAATAATAAAATCGTAGCAGCCCTGCGCGTCGTCAGTTAACAGAATAAACATCCTAAACGCTCCCTAATTGACCCCTCCCGCACCGCCCCGCACCGCCCCGCGGCGCCCCGTGATGCATCTGGCCGCTTTTTATCAATTGATCCCCAATTTCCATCCAACTGTGACACACGAGTGTATCGCGATAAGCGCGGACCAACGCAACTGTACGTTTTTAATGCGGGTCATTGTAATGCTTATTGCTAGAAATTGATTTATTGATTAATTACGATTTAACACAACATTATGTTTGTATTTCCCCGAAAGGGGTAAGCAGAGCAGTGTGGTACTCATTCCTATTATGAGCTAAGATATATGTTCTTTCTGTGGACTAATACCATATATTGTACACAGATCCAGACACCGATACTACTAAGAATTTCGAGCCAGATAAGCCTAATAATATTTTGTCCTACCCGGGTATTCAAACCAGACCTTTCCCGCGGCGGTGGTATTTGCAGCCACAGAACTAAAATAGAGTTATAGTTACATCCATTTAACTGTGTTCAAATTCCAACTTCATACGCGATAAATACAGACAGTGCATCGACTGCTACGGATCATTTGCATTTTTGTCGAGTTAATATGACGACATGATAATGGTTGAAAGAGCGCTGCCCGGGAACACTACTAGAGCCACATATTCCTGCATACGGTTAGTTTTGAAGTTTTCTTTCACGTTCGTGTATTTCGTAAAGAGTTATTGCGGTGGTTATTCAGCCTAAATCCTTGCCATAGGAAACGCTTGTTCAGCATTAACATAAAACGTAACATCACGACTGTAACCCCCGAAGGGGTAGGCAGGGTAGTTTAATGTAGTCCCACGTTTTACCAGTTACGTTTACGTTCCGTGGAAGTGCTGAGCTTATTGCCTTACACCTGGCATAGATCTAAACTCCGAGTTACTACTAGAAATTATAAATGAGAAAAATCTTGCTTACTAAAAGGCAAGCAAAGTAAGATGCGACTTCTATAGCAACAGACGCAAATGGACATTATATACATACATTTAAGCGGTAGGTATAGCTAATAAGCGGAGTGGTCACATTATATGGTATTCTAGTGGATAACTTGTTGGTAGTAATTGGCGAATTTCACTACTGACCCGGGGCTTATCTCAAGTAGTTTAAAATCCAACGGTTGTCCGTATCCTGGAAAGAAAGATCTGTAATTTTCGAAGTAGAATTCTCACCTGAAACTTACTAGTGTGTTAATTATGTAAGATTATTTTATGTTACATATTAAGGAAAAAATTTAATAATCACTGCGAGTGTCGTGACGGCTAATTAAAATTCGGTCAAGAAAATAAACAACAATTAGATAAAGATATCTAATTATTATTATTTCTAAGTGTTGAACTTTCTCAATATAATACAGATTTCGCAAATGAGTTTTATCCGAAAATGTGCCACCATCTAAATTTGCTTCTAAGTATGATCCCATTGATTAGCTGTGCTCTAACGACAGACAGTAATGGTAACGTTATATACATACATATCTATATTGTATAAAGTGATGCGTACGACCAAATGAGAACAATGTTAAAGCTACAATAACAGTGTAGTAACAAACATCAGTTTCCAAATACGATTGCTCGTTCCTTGTTCGGATATTAGGACAAAATGTGAATTGTTCTTAGGAATAATCGAATGCATAGCTGTTCATCGAGCGCAATGCAAGGTAACAATATGATCTAATAGGATTATAAGTGCCCGAGGCCGAGCACCGCCATTACTGGAGGCTGTGCTTTTTGCGACGCAGGGGTCCCACGCGGCAGCACTCGGGTGAAATTGATAAAACCTGGCGTAATAATGAAGTGTGAATTGTGGCTAGGGCTGCCGGCAAAGAGCGTCCTGTCATTACAAATTTTAATATTTTTCCTTTAAAAAAGTTTGTAAGTAATGGATGCTATTTGATTTCCGTTCTAGGTGTATAATGTGTACAGCAGCAGTCAAATATACTTTTATTTACAATGCAAGTAGATTTCGGAAATCAGTAGCGAGAAGCCTGTCAGTGTCAAAACTTTTGCAAGTTTGTGATGAAATTTTTATCTTCATAGTCATTTTAACATAATATAACGCTCGTATTATCCCACAGGAGTAGGCAGAAAAGTGTAATATACTTTCACGTCTCATCAGTCCTGGTATACGTCCCACCATGAAATAGGGGATGAGGTGAGCTTATTGTCATACAATTAGCACAAATACTGACTCCGTCGTACAACTACTGGAAATTTCAATTTAGACCTACTCAATTGTCCAATTCAGGGATCGAAGAACTTCAAGTTAGAAAGACCAAATTGCCCGACCCGTCGTACCTACGATCACTCGATCAATAGTTGCGCTTACAATCACTTCACCAACGAGGCAGTTACCGTGTACAATCATTTTAAGGAGAATAAATTAGGTGTTATTTCGGCCCTGCGAGCTTGGCCGAGCCCTGGCGGCCGCGAGCGACGTGTGCGAGCTGCGCGTCACGCCCGTAACACAACATCACTGTTTTATACTCCTTGTAATGTGCGTAATGCGAAAAGGTATGAATCGAGTTATTTTTACATGGACCTCCGAACAGTTTCTTTACTGGTCTCATGAAGGAACAGTAAAGAGTTGTCGCATTAACACATAACCTAGCCAGCTGTGCGGTCCCCCGCGTTATATTTTACTGTAGTAGCTAATTCAGTAATTATTTATCTCCAATATGGATTAGTATATAAATTTTATATTTCTTATTATATTTATGTGCAAAAACAACGAATTTTAATAGAAACTTACATTCCTTGATCTAATGCCATGGCAGATAGCATCCCTCTCTTAGTGTCTTCTGCTATTCAGAGCGAGCTTCACCATTCTACTTCAACGCTGATTTATAGAGATATGTGTTAGTAGCCAACCGCCCGCAAGATGTTATTGCTGAAGAACCTTTACCAGTTTATAGATTTCATTAGTTATTAATAATCGAGATGTCTGGTGATGTTGTGGCTTTGTATTCGTATTACAAGACCAACTTTAAGAAAACCTCAAACCAAGTTACTAACTAAATTATAATATCAATTAGTATGGTCGTGATATGATTAGCGATAAAGTTTTGCAAGATGGACTTTGCGGGAAAGAACGAAACTTTGTCATTTGCGCGTCGGCGAGGGATGTCTCGTGTTCGTCGTCGGTGGCAAATTAATATTGATGTACCCCATTATCCGGCTGTCCATTGTATTTATCTACGAGCAAGATTTCATGAGATGATAAACAAAAATTATGATGCAATTACCCAAACACAGCATTTCGCATCAAGCGAACATCTCAGACGCTTCTAATGAATCTTGCGTGCATGATTCTCACGTTCATCATCAATGAATATTAAATAACCTTAATGACCCTCCATCTCTGCTAAAATAAAGTGCGCTGATGAACAACATTACCGATTCAATAACATCAAGGGAGAAGATTAGGAACGTAATTAGCCACGGTCCCGCGCGCGCTCGGAAATAGATATCGACGGACACGGGTGCCAGTCATGTAAATTATTCAAATGGCATAAACAATTCCCGGGGGCGGTGATGGGCTTATAATGGACCGTCAGGTGGCAAAAACTGTGTCGCGTGTCGGCGCATTTGAGATTTGCACGCCGCGCGCCGCCGTACGCTGACGGTTCAATCGGGATGAGGATGACGCTGCAGTCTATTAGAAATGACGAAATTGTACTTCATTCCTATTTGTGAGAATGGATGGACTAAGAAGCAACAGCAACTGCTGTTAGGTCTAGACTTTGAACCATGGGTCGGCTGGTAACGGTTTTGCTAACAAGAAATTCTTAGAAGTAGCTCGAAATCTCGAATTGCGAACGGTGGATATCAATAGGCTCATCATATATTCCATGAAAATACGTATAACGTAACTGGTACAACATGGAAGTGTACTTACTACACTCCTCTGTCTATCTTTTTGGGGATTATTTATAGACGCAATGTTACGTTTTTGACATGTAACACCTTGTATGACGGCTTGTGTGGTGTGGTGTAATGTCGAAGAGCGTATCGCTAAGTAGCAGTTCTAGCACTAATTAAAGATTTTGTGTGCAATTTTCAAGCCATGTCTACGTAGTGGCTGACTACCATCTCTGTGGTCGGCGACGTATTTCATTCAATTAGCTGTTAGTCTCGCGTAATTCGCTTTGCATGTGGCTTGCGCGTCCCGAATGGTGCAATTGCCGCGACTTGTTGTGCCGTGGGTGGTATGTTGGAACAACTGACATTCGAGTTTTAACTCGCACGTACGACGTTTCAGCTCTAAAGTACAACTTTCGGGTGCGTCAAGCTTTAGTATTGTATCATAATCGTCATTATTACCACTAATGTATTCTTAATTTCAATTACGCTAGTTGAAATAGAAATAAAAATCTTACTGCTTACTAGTGTGCTTTTAGTAGGTATTTTTTTAAATATGTAATAACAATAAACATTTCAATGTTAATAAATATCCAAATTTAGAAGTTAATGATGTCGTGATTGTCAAAAGTGCGACTGGGAGGAACACACTTAAAGGAGATGGATACCTTTAAATAGTATTATATACAATGGATTACATGGATAGTACAAACTGGATTAATAGACGAATTTAAAATCCGTTGTTTTTAGCGATTAAAGCCTACTTCGGTTACGTATCGATAACTTGAATTACTTCATAACATAAATGTCTGTCACGTCTGTATTTTCCTGAAAGTGTAGTAGAAAGACGAGAATAATATACTCTTACGATTTACCATTTACGTTTTACGTCCCAATTATGGCATAGGAGTCCTCTCTCCTATTGCCGGACGCAAATCCAGTTCCTGTGCTATTACTGGAAATGCTGTGTTAGAGAAACCTAATAATATTTTGCCCAACCCGAAATCCGAACCCAGGATGTCTTGCTCAGCAGTCGCAATTGCAGGTAATAGAACAAAAAGATAGTCTAGCACCTTGACAATGTCATCTTTATTCCATTGTTTTGTTCACCGGATACTGCGAGTATAACTGTTATCTTCGAAGCTTTCAAAGTAAGCTTAAGTAAAACTCGTTATTCCGCAAACATGTACTTATAGACAATGGCCATTACGGACCGGTAATGGCCGCGGAGAAGATTGGCTTATAACGAAATTATCATGTTGCTTATCATAGATGTTTATACGATACTGTGGACGTCCATCAGCGGTATGGAAGCGCCGTCGCAACATAATTTTACTTTGTCTATGATACCATCTCGGGATCCAACCAGCGAACGAACTTGCTACACTCGGCTCTATTCTTGAAACATTCGATATTTAATCTCGTCTGATTCGAAATTTAAATTGTTCTCACGGATGTCATTCTTTATAAACGGTTTTTTATTAGCAGTTAGGTACTGTAGCTATATACTCATTCGATCATGGTAGATACCTCACGAAAGTAGACGTCTTACTGGTATAGATACGATACATATTAGATTTACAATGGAACGTAGCAGTTCAATACACCAAAAAGAACTTTGAGATGGATGAGACCTTGCATTATCACAGTTTTACACCGTAGCGATTCGAATATAAATAATTCCTAATGGAAGACAGTTTAAAGCGGGTACAAGGGCGCCAAAGGAGAAAACCTATAACAAGACGTGTGACACTATAACATTTTTATTAGCTGCATATTCAACGGCAGCAGTAGCCAATTAGATTAATTGTATAAAACCTTAAGCACAACCGGAAAGCCAGACATATTTCAATAAAACTTTCACGCACTGTACGCGTCAAGCCTTATACGCTTATCAACAAGAACTCGTAAGCCCATACACGCACACTGAATTATTATCTAACGTATTTCTAATCGTTATTAATAAGAGTTTATGTATCGGTGCATTTATTGTGGCGGCGCACTGTGGGACTGCTCTGGTTTACTTTTTAGTCTGATCCGACTTCGCTAATCGTTCATTAGTTTCGTTCTTTTAATATTGACTCCTTTTATGGTTATCGCATGGGTACTATTAATTCCATGGGAAGCGAAGTAACGAAAGAATTGGCGATATGTACCTGCGAGTTGGCGTTGCAAGGCATTGGAATTTATTTCATTTCTTATAACCGATACGAGATTTATGAGACGTACCTTTATATTTACTATACGAGAACTTAAGCAGACTCTTAGTAACGACACAAGCTAGCGTTAAATATGTATGTTTTATTTGTTGTTTTTCAGTGGGATTGTTAATAATATTTTTTTGCAATGTGTAAGGTAAATAAACTTTACATAAAAGTCATAAAGGACATGAATTGGTCCAGTAGCAAATATATTTCAAGTAATACATACATATATGTATTTCATATCCATCATATTGAGCTATTATGCCGTTTCAGTTTATCGATATATAACAAAATGGACTATAACAAAATGAAATAATCTAACCCCATGAAGTTAAGTAATCAGTAGCTTAGTAGTAGTATGAAGTTAAGTAATCAGTAAACTTGTCATGCAACTTAGTGGACCTAAGCCTGAATCGTCTCTTGAACGTAACCAAATAAATATCACTCGTTCGGTCCCAACGAGTTGAGAATAGCGGTCGCGCTAACTCTCGGTGCGCCGGCAATTCTGCACGAAGCGAACTAAATTTATTAGAAAGCCGATCGCGCCCTCGCCAATTTACTAATCGTAACTCATCGGCGATAACCGCGGCATTACCCGGCTCACCGAGCATTCCGACGTAGCTCGCTTGTGGCTCGTACCTGAGCAGATTGGGCTCCACGGACGTCACGGCCGATGACCGCTGCGTCAGCGACCACCTGTGCCCGCAGTCGCGTGATCTATAGCGATCAGCGCGTCACGTGACGTCACTACGGCACTAAGCCACTCGCGCCCATGTAAATATTACGTTTTTAAGTCTCTGTTACCTCTGCTCATGTGACCCACAGCAATATTTTGTTTAAGAAACATACAATGATAAAATTTCCAACCATCACATTCAATGTATAGAATTGCTTAGCTCAATAATTGTATCAAGGCGCAAAACATGGGTGCTAAAAATTGAATTTGTACCTAAGTTTTTGTAAAATGATTTTTTCTGCACTGCAATGGATTTCACAAAGTAACTATAAATTATAAATATACTCACACAAGATATACAAGAAATTAATATACAAAATACCCTTTGTAATATTTCATAATATCTTCATCGTCATCATCACCTCAGCTTCTTCTGTCCAGTGGAACGTACATAGGCCAGCTGTGGCTGAACATAGACTAATTTAATTTGATATGATAATATAATCAGATGTAATTAGAAAAGTCCTTTATAACTGAAATCTTACCGGAAATATTTCGGGCACGATCGTAATCTTACAAGATTTCCATAAGAAATGACCACGATTGTGCCCGATACCTTCTTATTTATGTGTTTGTTTGTTCCTTTAATTATATCTACATTGTTTTCACATGTGTTTGGCCTCGTTTCAGGAAGTTGTACAGAGAAGTACAAAATTGTGTTAATATATGCAGTATACTTTTTTATAACCTCGTGGCATTCTTAGCAGTCAACCAATGGCAATGGTGAAAAATCATAACGAAATGCATTTTGGATAAGCATACGCAGAGTCAAAGTTACAATACACTTCTGTATTAACACAGGAAACATTATAGGAGAAAATGTTGCACCTAGTGGCATACCAATTACAATATTAGTCCACTCGAGGGACGACTTTCCCGCATAAGCGATTGCTAGTGGCCATGAAAGCAAACTGATACCTATTCTTAAATCGTTGAATTGAATTCGAGAAAGGAGAGGATGGCGAGGAAAATTTCTTGGTCAATTGAGTTAAACGCATTTGAAAAGTAATCCAGTATCAACACTGTCAGTTTTTTATCCCCCATGCCGAATCGTATACCATCCGTTACTTCGATAAGAATAGTATAGATGCCGTGACCCGGATCGAACCTAGATTTAAAATCATTCAGTACGCACTCATGTATGTACATACATACGGACTCAGTAGTACGATGTTTAATTATGCTGTAAAAGGCAAAAAAATCATTATTTGTTGTTTCAAATAGTCATATATTTAGCTGTAAATTTAAAATATGTTTTAAATAAAAAAGCATGAATAGACCGTAGTGTAATTATACTAATAAAGATAATCGGGCGGCGTGCGCAGGCGCTGCTGCGGGCGGCGCGGGCGCGGCGGCGCGGCGGGCTCCGTCGCGCCCGCGCACACCCGCATCCGCATCGCGACCGCATACTTTTTGCGACATACAGAAAATATACTGATTATGTATGTAGAAAGATTTACAAGTTAAGTGTCACTGTTTCTTTTAAGTTACTGTATTAGTTCAATTTCTTTTTGAATAGTCTTTTAGTCCAGTGGTTAATGAACCTAACCGTTGTTTGGAAGTCGTGGGTTCTATTCTCGACTGTGGTCAATATTTGTATGATGAGTAGAAGTGTGTATTCAGGATTTGGCTATAAAGTTAAATAAGTAATTATTTTAGAGTTTACACTTGTTGTGTAGGCTCATCCTAGTTTGGGATCAGATGATCTTGTGTGAAGATCCTCTTGGACATTTATGGTTATTTTTGCCATATCATTTTTACGACTACGACGGTAGTTGTAAAAACTATTCATTGGTAAGATTATTAATGGCAGTAATTTTGTTAGTATGCATGAAATTACAAGACTTTTGCAGTTTTCTTAAATGATGATTCAATAGATAATGGCTGGCAAAATATGTCAGTCATTTTAAAAAAAGTTATTATCAAAAATAAGACATTAGTAGAGCCGATGGTGGCGCGACAAACAAACGCTAATTCCAGTAGCGCGAGGTAGACACGCCGACGTGTGACGCCGGGAGTGTGACGTTCTCACGGCGTCCAATTGATCGGTAATTACACAATTGCTGGAGTGGTCCCGAGATGGGAGGTAATTGTGGACCGTTGTTTTGTTGCCACTTTACGCCTTTGCGCGTTACGCCGCCTCCGCGGGAACGGGACGAGTTCACGCACTCGGGGAATCATCGTCACTGCTGTCCGTCGCAAACGGAACCATGACATATGTATATGGTTCCGTTTGCGACAAACTACACTGACGATGACTCAAGCAAGGTATATTACCATAAATTGGAACATGTTTTCTATAGTTACCCTCGAGTGTCCGCACGTAGTTATAATATACGAGTACCTATACTTATAATGTATGTAGGTATACTCTTTCTTACGTCGCTAAAATATGTCAACAAATATGTAGGTATACCAAAACATATCTCGGTATTGCATATATATTATTGCGCAGATAATGACCGCAAATATATTATATTATAGCATAGGTAGGTACTGCCTGTGGTAGTTTGCTAATATATTATGTATATAGGATCATATATTTACATAGACATATTATGTTATATTCCAGCTCCATCTGTGACGCAGGCCTCATAGCGTAACTCATTCGCTGAGTATAGTGTTTTTTTTTCTTGTTCTATCAGATTATAAATCCCTTGTAATGTTGAAGAAAAACGTCATGAGGAAACCTGCAGAACATAGAGTTCTCTATAATTTTCATTAATAGGTGCAAAGTATACCAACCCGTATTTGATCAGCGTGACAGAGTTTCAACATTAACTCTATTCTGAAAGGAAACTAATGTCCGACAGAGGAGCGATATCTTTTAGTTATAATAGATATAATTACTTTAAGAGTAAAATATAATTACTTTAAGAGTAAAATTGCTTGTAGTTTTGATTTAGCTAGTGTTTGTTTCGTTCAAATTCAAGTACTACAAACTAATACTAAACGGTGATTAACTGTTACTATATATTATTAAAATAACCAACATTTTGAGTTAAATGTGCAAAACAAATGAGGACTGGCATGCGCAGGTAAGGGCCCTTCGATCAAATGTAAATAGAGGTTTTAAATAATAGGTTGTGTAAGCTGTACTAATCAGCACGGGTTAATAGACGAGGCCGAGAGCCCACAAATCAGGCGAGCGGGCCGCGGCGGGCCGTACGCAAATTATTTAATTGCAGCGGCGCGCCAGCCTCTATGGTTAGGGAACATAAATCTAGAGGAATCATCCGCGAATTATTCAAAGGAGCCGCTCGTAATAAATCCATGACACAGTACAACAGAAACAGTCAAACAGTCCCATTTTATTTTACTGTATTTGGTAAACCTAGTGGTTTAATTACAGGCTTTGTTATAGTAAGTATATCAATACACCATTTAGCTGTTTTCTTATATAAGAATTGGAAAAGTTGAAAAGATTTATTACGAGCCTGAATATTAACTATATTAATACATACATATAAGTAAGTCGGGAAACATTTGTCCAAAAATACTAATTGCAAGAAATGTACTATCTTTTAAATTTATTTTGCAAATTGTAGACAGTTATCATTTCAATTGACCTTTCTTCTGACACTACAAAAACGTGTTCAATATATGTCATATCTATATCATACGTATATATATCATATGTATATTATCATGTGTATATTTCCTATTACGTCGACTTCTCAAACAAAAAATTTAATGTTTTACAACTATCGTCAAGATGACAAAAACGATTTCTGTTAACAATAAAAACGTAATCAGTGTTCGCATTAATGTGAGTTAATAGTGTTAATGAGCCCCGGAAGGGGTAGGGCATAACCGACTACATTAAATAGAGACAGTGTCATTAAACTACATTGTTAACAATACTATCCCATGTTAAGATTATGAAAGGAAACTGTGACTTAAAGGCGGTCGTATACATATATATATGTATATTAACATAACTTACCGTCTTCTTTGAGCTGTGTGGCGAGCAACAATAATAGGTGCAATAATAATTCATCGTCTAAACAAATGTTAGGACTGAATACAATTGGCGTGGCTGCTTGCAGCGGAACTAGTTATTGTGTGGCGACTGCGCGCTGATTCATGGCGGCCGCTGTCCTTCCTGCTGGGTGTCACCTGATAACGCTATCGCCCGCCACACAATCGCCCTCTATCGCGCCATCTCCGTGAAATATTCCACCTTCGCGACAATGCTCTCCTTATTCACAACCTTCTATCTGCGGCTGCTGTGTGCTTTATTGTCAAGTACTAAGAGCCATTTTAGTGCAGCGCAGAACGCAAGGCGATGGAACTGGACAATAACGACCTGCGGCCGCGTAATTCACGCCACCGCGTTGATCATGCAAAGTGACTTCGGTTGTTTTGCTGAATCGCAAAGGACTTTAAATGCCTCCATTTAGAGTATATTTTGTGAGTGTCGCGAGAGTATCTGTGTCGCGGGGGAGTACGCTGTACGTACGGTCGCTATCGGAATTTGAATGCTGCGCGCGGGCGCGCATGATCCGTTACCACCAGTGGTTCAGTTTTCTCATTTCATTGACTTTCGTTATTGTTGTTAAAATAATATATTTTTTATTATTATATCATCACGCCCGGTTTCTTACGGGAAAGGTTACGAGTAGAGAAAAGGAAGGAAGAGTAAAGAGAGAGTGCCAAATATTTCTATCCTTACAGACATGACGTGTTTCTTGTCTGTAAGGGTGTTGTACACATGTTGAAAGACACTATTTTTATTGGCTCAACAGCATCCTACAAATTACATTAATGATTATATATATACTTTGGATATTTTCTTAGTATACACATTATTTCTAGCGATTACTAATACTTTCTTGAAAATACAAAACCTTACACGGCATAATGTTTATTTACTTAGTTATAGAATTACTGGTAAGTAAGAATTGAAACTTATTGATGTAACATTAAAGTAGGTACGTACAACATTGAAAGAAAGAAAACATTTATTATATCTTTTTTATATCAAACTCTCAGAAGACTTGCAAGTGCGTACAATAATAAGTAGTTGAACCTCTAGTAGCACGACATGTTCTGTGGCCGCGCGCGGGCGAGCGACAGATACGCATCGTCTTGTTAGCGCTATCAGATGGCGCTGTAATTGGCGCGCTGGTATGACACTGCCGATACAGCGCCGCGCCGGCCCGGCCGTACCGCATCTGTCCGAGCTACCGTACCGCATCGTACTGCTGCCTACTGCATCGACTGCACTAACCGTTTTCAAGAACTAATAATGCTAATAATAATAAATATCTTGGGACATCTCTACCAACGATCATCTGATCCCAAAGTAGGCTCGAACAGCGCCTGTATTATGATTACCAGATGGCTGATGTACTTGGCTGATATTGATGGCTTATAAACATATTAATATGGACTTCATAGATATTTTTTCCACCCAGCACAAAGCAAATACTTGTGCTCATCATACAAATATTTGTTCTGGGTAGAATTCGAACCGACGATCCTCGGCTCAGAAGTTAAGTACGCCAGCCATTATACAAACGGGCCAGTCATTTTTTATATGATAGGTTAGACTTTGACCATGACCCCGTTTGATGGAAAGCGCAAATACCATACGTCCTAAGCTGGACCGCGCATGTCTTGAAAATGCTTAGTTATTTAGCCTTGATTTAAAAACTCCTAGATAATTAGAAACACGGACGCTGGCAAGGTGATCAGAAATCATATGGACAGAACGTCCTCGATTTACTACATCTGATTGGCATGTTGGTCCAGTGGTTAGTGAACCTAACTGCTGAGCTGGATGTTATATAGTAAGTTCGATTTCCACGCAGGGTAAATATTTGTGTAATGAGCATGATAGTTTGTTTTGCGTCAGGTTTTCATACTATACGTATAATGTCTATGTATTTAGAAAAGTTTTTTATGTAAGTCTGCTAAAAATCTTGCCTGCTACCAAAACAAAAACGAATGTTAAAAAACAAATTATTTCTAGAGTTGTGATTAGCTCGGGAAATTTGTGAAATTGTTGGAATACCTATGTGTCGGTGAAAAAAATTTGGTATTTACTCAATTGAAGAAAGTTGTGGTGGAAGCGTAAGAACTAGGGCAGAAACACCCAGTGGAAAGGCAGGAGCCAGGATAAAAAATTCCTGTGAAAAGGCAGGATTTAGGTCGGAAGCCCCGGATGGAAAGTCTCAAACCATTAAATCGCATATTTTTGTGAAACGAATCGATGTCGAGACAAGTGTCTCATAATGAGGTGCATGCACCTAAGTAGGTGCATGCACCTCATTATGCGCGCACCCAAACCGAACGCCGCCCAGTAACGGGCCGCACGCTCGGCTAACTTAAATTAAGTTATAACGTGCGTGTTATAAAAAGTCAATTAGAGCATCTTTATTATGTGACGGTTATTAACTCTAAGTAAACGAGTTATGACTTTTAAAACAATATAACACATCAACATGTAAAGTGTACCGTGTAAGAGTTCACAGCTGACGTGTTCATATCGGGACATCGAGTGCGTTTGGAGAGTTCGCTTCTTTATTTATTTAATTAATTTATGCTCTGTTTACGTTAGTCTGTTTACTATTATTATTAGTATTATTTCGTCTCACTAAATTCTACATGAAACTTAACCATTTTCGTTACAGGTCGCCACGGACAGTTTGATAGATGGAGCTGGAAGGAAAGAAAAGCTTGCTTTTACAACACTTTTCTTGCTAAAAAGACAACTTTATAATTCATACATGTATTCATATTGTCACGCCTATTTCCCATAGGAATAGACAAGAGGCGCGATAGACAAGAGTCAGATAGCCTATAAAGCCGCAAAGAATTGGCAACTCTTCTTGTGTTGCACACGTCCGTAGGCGACGGTGACCGCTTGCCATCAGGTCGGCCGTCCGCCTGTTTACTTGGGCTCAATTTATAAACAAAATATACATACGTTGCAAGCTTCACATGTTATGTAGCTAAAACTAGTTCAACAAAGTACTTTTGCTTATTTGCGTAGTGTAGATTATTAGCATCTTGTTCTATATCCCGAGGCGGGCAATAAAGGATAAAGCGGCTATCTCGCAATCATTGCTCCTCGTCAGGATGGTAGCGGGCAGGTGCGCCGGACCGACCGTCCTGCCCCGAGGCCCGCGAAGTATTCAGTGAAAATTGTTTGGCACCCCGCGTATTCAGAGAAAGTTGTACACGGTAGCACATTAGTAAATTTTGATATAGCTCTCTGAGGCGAAGGGTATTGTGCCTATGCATTTGTAAGATTTTGTGTTAGGTCAGTGACAGATGCGTAATTAGTAGTTTTTTTTTCTACTACGAATATAATGTCACGTTATGTAATGTGTCGGTGAACGTAATACTTTCGAAAAAAATCTTCACTTTTACATAATAAATGCTATTCTTTACGATTGAAATCATATCAATTAACGCATTCACTAAAATATTGTAAAATGTAACGATGTATTTAAAACTAACAAAGAAAACGTATTGTCCGTCCAGCCGGTACGAAGTCAAACTGCCAAATGTGTAACTCATACAATTACACCTAACATCCGCTACTTGTCCACTTTTCTTGCATAAATAGGTATTATTGAGTTTTTGTTTTCTTGGCAAAACTTAGTTCAATAAATATTTGTCATAACCCGGCGACGGGAGAACGTTGTGGATGAGCCTTAGCGTACTATAATCGGACCCGCCGTGGCGTCAGGTGCGCGGGAGTGGCTCTGGTCGCCCGCGGCGGGCCTACACCGCGCACACCAATCTGTTACACTGCACTCAGCCACTACCTCCGGCGAGGCTACCGGTTTAATGTACCCGTAATGCCAACAGATCATAAATTTTATATGTAAAATTTTATAATACTTACAAGTGAATGTTTAATGCATTCTCTGTCACGTGTTTTTTATACGAATTTCAAATTGACTTTACTGAGGTTTGTGATGTTTCATAAATGTATGTTTGTCCAACTTTCTCTATTTTGAAAAACTGGTGTACGTTCGAATTTCATTAAGTAATTAATTTATATATTCCATTTGTTGAATATAATATGTAGAGAACACTTTTATAACACAGCATAAATGAACGTAGGATGTGCATTTTGCGAGCGACGCAAATAACTGTATTTAGTTATGATAAATTTATTACATAAACATATTTTATGTCTTACTTCTATAGCAATACATATTCAACATATCGATTTGGAAAGGTATTTTAGAACTGTATTTTCTATCA
>DWEE01000456.1:0-17223 GCA_018245755.1 Parelbella macleannani | reverse complement strand
CGATCTTCAGCTCTTCGCATCCAACCACTGCCAGCCACTTTGCATATATCGTCACTCCACCTAGCTGGAGGGCGTCCAATGCTATGTTTACCAAGTCGCGGTCTCCACTCTAGGACACGCCTGCTCCAGCGGCTACCGGTTCTGCGACCGATGTGACCAGCCCACTGCTACTTCAACTCGCTAATCCTTTGGGCTATATCGATAACTTTGGTTATCTGTCGTATCGCCTCATTTCTGATTCGATCTTTCATATTTCATAGCTCGCTGAGCGACCTATGAAAAGGGCGATCTGCGATAAATATTAACGTGTAATAATAGCACAAATTGTTACAGACCGATTTTTGGACTATACAAGCGGTACGATACTTTTCCCCTGAAATTCTTCTAAATCTTTGTGAGGAATATGATATTTTCCTACAATACCATTGAAATATTGTAGGTAGGAACTAAATGAACATTGTTTTAGGGTCATCCCGAAGAAGAAGTCATTGAGGGCCATGACGACGTAGGTACTTCGGCAGTTCGCCAATTTCCTGCAGGTTTTTTTTGCTTGAAGCTTTTGTACACGTACCAATGTATCTCGGACTACACTTTAATGATCAGCGTCTGTTACATCTCGATCATTAACTGATCATTAAATTGCTAGCATCTTAATTGGTTTATGACGACGTTGGTGATAATGATGATTTTGGTACTGAGCTCAAATATTTGTAACTCACAACTGCTTGTTATATTGACCTATAAACATTAGGAAGCATATTACTTCATGTTTACCATTTACAAGTTCATGTCTAAATATGGTCCCAATACGGTTTGCACCAGAAAAAAGACGCGTTATGTCCCCCAGTGCGCATGCAATGAAAATCTTGGGTTGCCGGCTTTAAGCCGTGCAGGTTTTACCACGAAACTGGTAAATGTCTGGGACTTGTTATGTCTCATGATGTTCCAGCGCGATTAACGGTCATGGTTTTCATCAATTTAATTTAATAATTGTTTGCAGGACTCGTGCAGGTAGTCTAGATGTACACAACATGGCACTACGCTAAACCTGAAAAGATTCTATAAACTACTAGACCTATTTCCGTATTACCTCGCGTTGGTTTATGTATGTAATATGTACGTTTTTTGTACTATATTTTTATCAGTGGTGTACAAAAGAAGTAATTAAATGGCTATTAGTGGTAAAAGGCTAGTAGATTGGGTTTTAGCTTCCCACTAAGGTAGATCTAGGTATTGAATTCTGGTACGTGTCTCCGACTGTAATAAGTTATAAGTGTTTTAATAATTAAACATCATTTTACATAACGGTGCAGGATATCATTGAGAAAAAATTATAGTTCTGTATGATTTGTAAAGTATGCGAAGTTTGCCAACAAGTATATGTACTTGGTCAGGGTGGTGGCCTTAAATCTTCTCATTGTGAATAGGAAACCAATGTTGTACGTATGTAAAATTAAAGAATTCTTGATGGGATTGCAATATTATTAATACCACAGAAAGAGCCTCAATTTGCTCTTTGATGTAGAAAATTCTAAAAACAGTTTTTTAATGAATAGTTGGCCAAACAATTTAAGAATCTTTTTGTATTTAATATCGCTATATCTGAATTAAAACTCTGGGTGCTTCGCATTTTCACGTAGTAGGTAAAATAAAATAGTCTCAATTATTATACGTTTTAGCCTTTAAATTTAGTTTAAAATAAGAATAACCCTTTTGGAAATATTAGATATTATGAATAAAAGATAATTAGACTTTATATTTTAGTAACTTACACTTCAATTCAATATTTGTAATAAAAGTAACTTTTAAGAGAGACAAAGTATAGAGGATTTGAACGTATTGTTTATAAACATAATTTGTTTAACCGTGGAAAGGATTATGAACTCTTACGAATAATGCCACTTCTATTTGAAAATCTATTATTATGTTATGCAAGTAGCCAGCGGACAAATCACCCCATAATGCTTAGATGTGTATATATATGTATTAGACACTGCACTATTGACCAATACTATTAGATACAGTTAGGTCATGCTAGTTGGAATCGTAATGCCCCGGCCACTCGGTCGTCGGAACTTGATATTAAAATGTGTTTCTTACAAAAACCATGTGGTGATAACGATTATTCCCTAAGGACCCCCGTTAAAGCTTGTTTAGAGAGACAAAATTGCATAATCTTCTGATTAATATCGTTGGTGACAACATATAGTAACAATTACATGCACCAACATTTAAATAAAGAACGATTAAGAACTTAGTTTTTTTAGGTAAATACAGATTGAATGGACTTTTAGGTAAAAACAAAATTAATTTACTTTAAGACTTAATGTATAATATATTACTTTCAACTTATATTTCAACCTACTAAGCTTGTGATTTGCAGTAAATATGATCATGGACGTGCTATTACTTAGTTTATAAAACAATATGAACGTAGAGCACGACATAATGTGGAAATTAAAACATTTCTTGTACAGCTAGGGAAGCGGCACATGGCGTCCCCCTCGTGACGTCACCTCTCGCCCGCTGTATCGATCGACCCTCCCCGCGCCTCGGTAGACCGCGCCGTTATGTAGGTATTTAGGATTCGTAGCGCGGCGGATCGAAATGAAAGTCGATTTTCGAATTCTATATATAAATTCGAGTGTAATAATACTTATTTTTGAATTGTATTACATAAAATCGTTGATCACATGTATTAAAATTAATATTATCTTAACATAAAGAAACAAAAATTAATCTCTTGCATTCAAAATAGAAATTCTTCATGTAATGAAGCTGTCGTTCGGTCATTTATATTATTGATTGGTTAAAATAATGTATGATTCATGTTCATTACGTAGATAGTGCATCGAACCGAACAGATTGATTATTAAATAGGATGGATTTGTTTTGTTCTCAAATCATATTTTTAACTTTTAATCACAATTTTTTGATACTTAGTATTTGAACGTAACATCACGCCTGTAATCCCTGAAGGGAGAGGAGAGGCAGAGGAGTGCAGTACACCCCCACTTTTCACCAGTTACGTTTTAGTCCCACAACGGAATAGGTGGTGAGTCTCTTGCCATACACCGGGCACAGTTCCAGAATCCGAGTCACTACTAGAAATTCTAAATTAGATAAATCTAATAGCACCCAAACCGAGATTTGAACCCACGACCTCCCGTACGGCAGTCGCGCTTCCAACCACTTAACCAACGAGGCAGACACTTAGTATTTACTAAATATAAATTTAACAAAAATTTTATTAGGTATATCTACGCTGTTTATGATTTCTTTGTCTTCGAATTCATTGTTTTAAATGACATACCTAAAGCATTTTAAGCATATGTTTACATACATATACGAGTATATCTGTTTTAGTCCTTCGGATCAAATGAAAGACATGATGTTGTGTGGCTCAAATCAGAGCTATGAGTAAATGTTTCCTCAGGAGTTTAATAAGAACACTTAGCAGAATCTTGGAATCACTTGTTATTATTAAATAATAAAATTGTAGGAGGTATGAGAAATGTCTAATCTCTAGATTTAGATCTAGATCTTACTGTATGTAGATAGAGTACTAGTACCACTACAGTAATGGTATCTACTACTATACTGACATGTCGACTTTATCGAATAAGCAGAGTCTGTGGCCTGCTTATTTGCGATTCCCATTTGTACATAATACTCATAAAGATAATCTCATAATTAGACACTTAATTCACATATGTAGTTCCAGTTCAGTACACTTCATATAATTTTTGATTAGGGAACAAATTTTAATTATTCAGATCTGTTTCATCTCGCTACTATTTTCCAGATACTTCCAACCAGCAATCGATTAAGAGCGACAATGTAAACAACTCGACGCAGCAGGCTTACCCGCCCAGGGAGTACCAGGGTGCTTTCGTGCCCCCGGGCGCTCCAATGTATCCTGGGCATCCACCCCCTTGGGATCCACCGGCATACGAACCTGCCGGGGACGTGTTTTGCTTGTGAGTCCTTCCCCACTCTTGATTTGATCCCTGGATACCTCCTCACCGCTATCTCATATCCCCTCTGAGCATCAGTTTTCAGATTTGTTACTTTGGTTTTTATTTCTCCGTTAATCAGCAATATTGAGTAAGGTTATAAAGTTTTCAGTTGATTTGTTTTCTGTTCTGTTTAGTTTGTAACTTGGTCACAATAAACAAGTTAAAGGCTAACTCAAGATGCACAGGTACTTATTGGATGTGTATCTTATGTGAAATATACGCCTTATAATAATTCAAAATATCAACTAGTGAAGTAGAAATACCATCAGTGAGAGATTTAAATGCAGCCTGTAAACAGCGTAATAAGAAAATTCTAAATATCAATTTAAAAATTTGACTTTGTTTGCTTTAATTTGACATTTGTTTTTCTGTTGTGTTTTCGTTTGGTCAATTGTATTTCAATCCACATCCGAATCCACATTCCCAATATCCTTGGCTACGTAGCAGTGGACTTGGTTTCTATTCAATGTAACAAATTCTAATAGCTTGTCGTAAAGGTAATAATAATATATATAATTATTGTGTATTTATTTTATCAGTATATCCATTAGTATTATTATTGAGTGTTTTAATTTTATACAGGTCGCTTTGTGACAATCCTCTGAGATTGTGAGGGTGTTTGAATGGATTTGTTGATATCATTACGTTAATAAATTGTAAATTACATACATACATAGATATTTGCTCTTCATAGATGTTTTTGTTTTGGCTAGGCAGTATCCATTCCAGTTATATCGTGTCTGTATGTGATATTTCATCTGTGGCAATGATACTGGCTAGACCAATACCGATCACTGTTACCGTTTTAGTCTTTAATATTGTTTTATTTAGTAGTAGGTAAGTGTATGTTGTTAGCTTCAAGAAGCCAAGATGAATGTTAGACTGCTACCGCTGCCCCTCCTCCCTTTTTGTTTTCCCCCGCGCCCGGGCTGTCATAGTTTTTGGTATGATTTCATAGGTGCCTGCGAGATGTCAGAACCTTTTATTGTTGTTTACATTGTCGCCAGGTATACGATTTTAATTAATACATCTTTGTTTAGCGTTACAGACAAGTTGGAACAAGTACGATTGAATGTTTTAACTATCTCTTTTCTTCTCTCTCTTTTGTATGCATATGGAAGTAATGTGCTAGTTTATTTATTTCAATTAAAAAATAATATGTAACTGCTCCAACCTGTTAATTAGATTCTAGTGAAGTGTATTTATTGTAAATCGTGATGTGTTACTGGTTGGTTACTGTGTTCATACGTTAAAACGATGGAGACATTTCGATGCGCGCATTTTGATTTGTTATTAGATATATGTTTAGATTTCTAGGTTTCACACCTGGCAATGAGTCTTCTTTTGCGTTTCATTACACCTTATTGTCGAAATCATTAAAAATATTGTGTACAATTTCAAAAGAAGGCTTTGAAGGTAGTTTGTGTTTAGTAGCATGGTTGTTGTCTTTAGGTATTGCAAGGGCTTAAGGCAATGGTCATAGACCATTTCAGCAGTGGCGGATCTATATAGTTGTCTTGTCTTTAATAATGACCTAATGGCTTTTATTTGTTTCAGCGGCCCAGATCCCTCAGAGAGGCAGTAAGAACAATTTTATTACTATTATTACATAGTCTATCTTAAGATGTTTTAACGTAGATAAACGCTCTCGTACATGTTTATACAAAACGGTTACAATTTGAAGTACTTGAACTGAGTACTGTTAGTATATTTATAATATATAGAATGCTATATTTAAATTCTGGGATAAACTCCGGTTAATGTTAGATCATTTTTGCGAGTAAAACAGGGAAAGTAAAGGTCATATAATAGAATATGCTGTGTGCTCATAGCACTGAGCGCGTAGTCTCATATCATTCAGCAAAGCTTGCCCATGACACGAGACTCTTACATAGCAGTTAGTTGTGAGTACTTTTTGTGCAAAGTTTGTTAGTGTCCCAGTCCAAGTTGATCATAAGACTGTTTGTCACCGTTGTGCAGCCTGCAAGCGCAAGGAGGACATGGATTCGGGTACTCACACTTCACCGAAGAAGCCGCGTTTGGTTTTCACAGACCTCCAGCGGCGTACTCTACAAGCCATTTTTAAGGTAAAATCACTATTTTATTGGTTCATATTACTCCTAAAATTATTCGTTGAATTCTCTTCAACATTTTAACTGCTTTCATTTTAATTGAGCGTATTTTGCACAGTAAACGTAACATCACGCTTGTAATCCCCGAAGGGGTAGGCAGTGGAGTGTAGTTATACACTCCCACGTTTCACCAGTTACGTTTAAGCCCCATGAAATAGGTGGTGAGCCTATTGCCATTGCACAGTACCTACTTGTAATTACGGCCAATTAATAAAGAATGTATTGGTTCCATATAATCTTTTCCATCCAATTTAGCTGTTGTGGGGGTTATATTAAAACACTAAAATTTAAGCCGAATGATACTGAAGAGCTTATTAATTATGTTCAAATTCAAATGTCATTTATTCAAAATTGGTTCAATAGAACACTTTTTGCACGTCAAAATGAAACTACCACTGCTTCGGAACATATCTCGCTATGGAGAAGAAGCGGCGAAAGAAACTCCATAGGTGTGCTTAAGCATCTATCATTATCACCAATTATTGTTATTATCCCTGTTATGTTTATTTCATCTTGCGGTCGCACCCTTTTATGTTTGCTGATCCCTCTCTCCAATTTGAGTAATATCATACTAACACCTATCTTCTACTAATTTTGTGTAATGGATCTCTTGAACTATTTCCTCTACATTTATATTGTCATTGTGCTACATTTGAATTTATAGGATGCGTAAAACTAATTGAAAAATCTATTTGATTTTTCTGATTTTGAATTTTCTAAAGTAGTGTGATTTCTCATTTCAGTGAGGCTGAAGTAATGTTCTGATGTGGACATTCAAAGATGAATGGGCGGATGGAAATATTTGTAGGAAATAATAATGAAGTAAAATTTAAATTCAATCAATTGTTTTGAAAAATATTTCTATAACTTTTATTCTGGTTATATTTGCATTACATCGTATCCGATTAATTATTCCAAAAATATTATAAATATGTATTATACATTGTACATATAAAGTGCTGTGCCTGAGCTTAATTAATTTCAAGGCACCTACAAGTTTGGCGGTTCACAAAAAAATTAAAAGGGAAATAGTTCATAATGTTTGTAAACTGGCGCTTTCTAGAAATATAAAGCTGCTTAAAAATGACTAAAACAAATTTTCATTTCACTATTGAGCTCAATAATAATAATATTGACCTTTTTTGCTATTATTTATCAACGTAGTATTTGACTATTAGATGGAAAGTTTTCAAACAATATACGAGCTTAACTAGCAAGCCAAGCGCTCTAAATGCCGTAGTAAATACGACAACAGTCGGGAAAATTTTCCACTTGCAACTGACCGCCTAAAAGCGGACCGTGGCCAACATCGCTTAACTCTACAAATACACATCAGTGCTGCAAATGTTTAAATCGTATCAAAATAATATTGTTAACGTGCAAACTTTGTTTAAAAGCGAATAGGTTCAATTCGTTTCATTCACGCTTTCAGTACTTAGTTTGGATAAGAGCGTTGTTAAAGTTTATAAATCGGACCAGAAGTGTTCAATCTTCTCTCCAGCTCTTTGTTCGAGTGGATTTGCTCGGAATTGGCAGCTCGCGCAACTTCAAGAGTTTTCTCAACTCGTTGGCATTGAGTAGCATTGTTTTGTGACTTGCGTTTCGCGCTCACTCTTCTGTATCCGTTTTTCAAAGAGCTTGCATTATATTTCCAGATCGTGTTTCAACGTTAACTAAATCGAATGCATCCGTATTAATAACCCAAATATATACATACGTTCCTTAATAAAATGCATAGGTATATGAATGAGTTATTATTGTAAATAACAAAATAAAATCATAAGTATAAAATGTCTTGACAGCAAAAAATTTTAAAATTAAATTGAATCTTTAATGTTACCAGCAAGTGACTTTACGTATAAAAATTACGTTAACAAAGAATATATGTATATGTTCTTATATTTAGTTAAAAATATAGTACTGCTGGTACTCCTGTGTTTGACAGACATTTTTATTATGATATAGCAAATGACCATTTTCCATTAGGCAATGTAGAGATCAAACTTCATTCGTATTTAAATGTATTCAGTTTTTATTATTCATTCATCTCTGTATTTTAATAAGGAAGTCTTCCTTTTCCTTTTGCCTGATCTAGGGGGCACGACAGAGAACCAATACAATAAATATTTTTTTACGGAATCAATTTTAAAATGTGATGTGTTATTTTCATAATCAGCATCATTATGAACTCTTTTGTTATTCCAATATAGGACATGAGTTTCAATATTACAAACATCTATGTCGTTATTATAATTAAAACAGTGAACTAACTTAAAATAATCAGTAAATAAGTAACACACAATTATTGCTTTTCCAGAAGCGGTAGGTGTCAGTTTAAAACAATTGTTATGAAATTTAAAATGTCGGTACTGTGGGCGTTTACAAATTATTGTTAATAAATTACTTGTTGTGCTAACTAGCTTTGATTGTAAGAGATTTTTCTGACTGAATAAGGTCTAACTGACAGAAATTTATCAAGAACACAATTTGCTGAATGAAGAAGATACAGAATTAAAGGTCCTAACAACATCCGCAACGTTTTAATCCTATAAAATTTTATCGTAATAAAATTGCGAGAGGTGACAAATTTTTACATAAATATTTTCAGACGCATTACCTTAATGCGAAAATTCTGTTATGTCTTAATCTTTCCAACTTGACATTTAAATGTGATCATTAGCGTTTACTTTGTAGGAAGAGATAAATTATTCAGAAGTCCATTACAATGCAAGTTTCGAGATTCGCACTTCTTACTTCAACAGAATAAAAATTGTGATATGTTACATTGCGAATTTTACTTTAGTTTTATGGACTTAAACAATAATAGTTGCAATTGTACGAATATTATTTGAAACCGAATAAGCATGCAGAGGAACTCTGTGCCGCATTCTCAGAGAGCTCCAAATCTTAAGAAGCGGAACGGGTGGGGCTCAGGATCAGCCAGAACAAATACAAGAAGAAATTGTAAGAAAAAAGTGAATATCGGTAAAAAGTAGCTCTGCATAGCATCCTTGTGTCTGGAGCTCGTTTGTAGATGGACTGAAATCTGAATGGTTTACATTGCGTTCTCATGTACGGGTATGCTTAGGAAATATGAAATGAACATTATAATTATATTTTAATCCGTTTCATCTTATCTAATGTCGTTTCGTTTGGTTTTGTTTTTTTATGTTCTATATTTTAAGGGAGAAGATAAAACTTTCAATAGCAGAGCGTACCTTGTTTTATAGCGGGGAATTCGAGCGCCCGAAAAAGTGCCAAAATAATGCTTGCGCCTAACATAATAGACGAAATCTAGACCATTGTTTTCACCGGTTCAGCTATGATAGGAACGAATGATGGTGCGAAGAAAGAAAATTAAGTATTAAAAGTGTCGATGAAGTAGTAGGTGGAACTAGAAGAAAATGCGAAGAGAGAAAGCAAGCAGGGAGTTGTCGTGTCGGATGACTAAAATCTACTTTAGGACTGCACCAAGTAAGTTGAATTTTATTCTTACATTCTACACTTATGCCCTTTGCCAGTACCTAATGTCCTCCAATGAACACCAGGTAAAAGTCTTTAAAACAAAAGTGATCAGTCTTTTTTTAGGTATACGTAGTCCCTTTCAGGCAGCATCCAAGCTTTTTGTCAAGCTGAATTAACGATTAAATACTAACCTGTAAGTTTCAAAACAAACTCACCATTGGTAAAATCCTTTTATAACTTCACTTATTAACCGTCATGACCGCTGTTGTGTTATCTTAATCGTCATATAATTAATATATTACCTATTAAACTATAAATGTAATTCAGATCAAGCTACTCCCATATACGAGTACCAACTGCTAGCGATGATGAATGGTGTCGTATCAATTTACGTATGTACAGTACTGATGTATAGAGAACGTATAGTTCGCCGCACCGTGATTGATGGGAGGTGTCAGTGTTGCCTGGAAGAAATTTATAACGTTCACACTGTATGAAATTAACCTTGCCTGCTGCCTATTATGTTGGTATGAAAAGATTGATAGCGGTGGCGTGACAAAAATCCGAAACCAAGGCAAAGCTCAAATTTACCAGCTCTCTGACTACGACCTAATGAACTATATGCGATAGAAATATAAAGATGGAAGCATTTACCAGCCAACTCAAATATGTATTTTTAAATTTTGTAACATTGTTAATTTACTAACCCCTTTTCCATAATGTATAGCATAACATAACAGGTAACGAGTGGAAGTACTTTATTCCGGTGCGTATCCCTTCGGAGAAATATACGTGTATTGTTATGTTATTACTAAAATACACACAGACGCGCACGCTCGGACCCACACACCGACTTGTCAAAAGAAACGAACGAATAGAAGAATAATAACAATTTGTATTAGTTTATTCAATTTACCTGTTAACTTATAACTCGTTGAGGGTGAAACGCGTAACGGCTAGTGTACAAAATAATGTGTTGGTAACCAATTCAGGATCGGGTTTACGTGTTTTGATAATTTCCGTTCTAATAACCATAAGCGTTAAAAGAAGACTACACTTTTCTTTTCATACCTTGAATTTGGACTTATGATGTATTAATTACAATTTTAATTTCCAATTAATTATTGTACTATAAGTACAAATCATAACTGTGCTGAAAAATTATAATTATTTCAATTAAATTATTGCCATAAAAAAATTAATTCAAACCGCAATAATTAAACTGAATTAATTATTTATTATCGAATACGACAAGATTTATAATTCTGAAAATTAAATAATGACATTTTATTTATAGAAAAAGCTGCTATAATTTTTCTGCACTTATGGAATAATCTAGAAATTTCTTTGACAAGCGAGCAGCAGGTGCAGTGTCATTCGTGGAGCTAAGAACTCTTACGCTGTTATTTTCTCTGCTATTTCCTGCCTTTTAAACTCTGACGTTATGATGTACGATGTTCTTGGCGTACAGCGCTACATGTAAGCGGATAAAGACTTTTATTAATACTCTTCTTATAAAAAGTGATTGACGAACATGTATTAAAGATTTTTTTTCACCAATGTTGACGTCCATTTTTTTAGTTAAGATGGTTTAATACTTTACCTAGATACCTAGATTCACTAGGTTTTAGCAATTATCTATTTTATTAGTAATCTATTTAAAACTTTCATTGGGTACCAGTGTCTGCAAATGTGCACTCGGCTAGCGTGGTTTAATATGTCCTTCACCCTTCTCATTCTTAGAGAGAGCCTTGTTCATAACAAAACGATTAAACATTAATGATGGATATGTACCACGGTATCATTACAGCTACGTTTGTGAGCGAAACAAGTCTATAATTGTTGAATCAATTATTTTCAACTGTGCTTCACTCCTTTTAAAGTTTGTTTAGAACAATATAAACTTCTCCTTTACTTCTCTGTTATAACTCTACAAATTTCACAAACATTTTAATCAACTTGCGCTAATAAAACATTTTATTAGTGCGCGCTTTAAAATTCCGTCGAGAGGAAATCAAAAGAGCATTTAAAGCGTTCTGTGTATTGACTATTGTAATCTGCAAATATCCGTTATTAAAGGCATGTTTCAATGAAACATTTAATACGAGTTAGCCTTCAAATAATATTGTATATCGGTTAGATAGTTACTATTTAATATTACAAGAGTACTATTTGATAGTACTTACTATTACTATACGCTACGTTATTAATACGTTGTTATTATGTAATATTACAAAAGTAGATATTTATGTACACGATTATATTATGTAGGTACCTACTAGCTAGCTTTGAAATAAGATTTTTTATTGAATAGATAGTTACTATTAAATGTTTCACGAGTTTCTATGTACATTATTAAATAAATACCGGCTTAACGTATGTATATTTTTTTGAAATACATAGTTCAACTGGTTTCAAACTTATCTGAGTTGTTTCTTCTTGAGATTCCGGCGATCGCAGCCAGGCTGCTATCCCGTCGAAATATTCCGAAAAAATCTTTATGAATTAAGGAGATGCAAAATTTAACACAACACTGAATTGTTCATTCATTGATTTAAATATAAATATATGGACATGTAGAGACACATATTATGTATGTACATAGTGCGTTATTATATTTCTGTGTGGACGAAACTCTGGCTGAAACAGCGCAGAAAACATGATAATGACATTATGTAGAGCAGTTATCAGAGTTCCCACAGTATTATGAACAGCTCTATAAGTTTAAATTACTCTGACGCTCAAACTGTAGCAAAACGGCCTATATCTTAGCGTGAACATTATTCTGTTAAAACGTATTAACAATAAAAATACCTAAGTGTCACTTACAGAGGTTTATGTTCCTTACACCACCACAATAACCAGAATAACTTGAGACTATCTTTCTTAATGTATCTAAGAACATCGTTAAAGCTGTATAGGTATGCCTTAAACATTTGAACATTCTCGAATAGTTCTCAATAGAAATATAGGCAGATGTTGATTCAATACTATATTGTTTGCTCATATCTGTTGCTGGAACACTTATCATTATTGTTTATTATGTTAAGTAATTAATTAATTTCGGTAAAGTAATAGTTCAATAATGTGTATAATACGCTAGCCATATATGACACCTTCCGGTCAGATGGGATGACGATCTGCGAAAGGCTGCTGGCAGAACGCGAAGTCATTAATTGGGGTAGGCATTGGCCTAGCCTGGCCTGGGGTGGACATAGGTCCAGCAGTGAACTGAGTTAGGTTGAAGATGATAATGAACCATATATCGACTTTTACCTCACATTAAATAATAAGTGTATTCGTGTATGTATGTATGTATTCGTGTATGTAATCGTTACATGTATTATAAGAAATTTCATCTCAACGCTTACGCCTTCCGTTATGATAGTTTTCCGTGTGTGGGCAGGAAAAAGTTTCTTAATATCCTAATGCTACCACATTATATGATTAATGGTTTCTAATGAGCGTGTGTCGTGATTGTTAGTAGACCAACATTTCTTTTTTCGAAATATGAAATGTGGCTTTCCATATTTTTTAATATCATATCCGGATTTCATTAACAAAAGTTAATCATGGTTTTATAAGGGCTTGATACATGTATTGATCTTTAAAGTCGTATTACAATAGTTTTTGACCAGCATTAAAGCGTGGTGGCAAAAAACTGCGGATATTTTATGTTTAAGAGACCTACAGCTTATTTCATTGCATAACTTCGATACCGAAGAGTGAACATATGAATTTTACCTAAGGATATTATTTGAATATAATTTGTTACCCCAAGTACGAAAAACTCGTAAACTTTGCAGATCCGCATGAATAGCAGCGCTGCTAGATTTGGCCACCGGCGCGCTCTGCTTAGCTCAAAAGGTACCTGGCGTAGTGGTGTAAAAAATTAGTATTATGTTTTATCCTTGCATTCTGTTCACCACTTGGTGTATAAACTAACAACGTGGGCAGCATTAGACCCGACAATTCCCGCATAGAGCACCTTTTGGAGTACATTTGTGACATACGTTAGCACTCATAAATCTTGGGAGATACGTCTTTCACGGCAGTATGTCCCTAAGGTTCTTTACAAAATGTACAAATTCACAAGCTGAGGGTCGATATGTACATATATAATTACCGTATAACACATTTTAAAGAAACGAAATTATTCATATTATTACTATATGGTAATATTTTACGTGATTAAACATGTTAGACAATCCTGAATAATATCAGGACGATGTGATATTAATCAGTATTCATTCAGTGAGTCAGTTCAGTATTCATTCATTCAGTATTCATTTATTTTTATATTCATGCCAGGTAACATAATTCAATACTTTAAAATATACGAAAAGGGACACCAGTATGACACCAGTAAAACTGTACACTATAAATACTTGAAAATTTAAAAGCGTTAGCTAAATCACAATATTTAATACGAGTCCAGATATCTCCAGACTGTTTATTTTTTTCAATTATTTTCAAGTTTCTTCTTTTGTGGGAAGAACTTTTACTGGGAGCCCTTTATCATCACATCTAATTCGTTTCTAAGTATATTGTTTAAAAAACACGAATAAAACGACCGAGTTTTTAAAAAAGAATATGATAGTAATTATATTAGTAAAAATACAGAGCAAGTCTCGATCATCAAGCACTGTTTTATTAAATTTCAAATATCTAAACAAACAAGCAAAGACGAGTAAGTTCAAACATTTTTTCAATTGTAATATTTGGGAGCTCAGTACCTATAAACAATACTTTTTATTTTCTGTCGCATGGCCTTCACCGTATTTTGGGCAAATGCACAAACTATCAGCTCAAAAACGTTTATCTTAAGTTGTCCTTAAAAGTTAATATCACACAATCACATAGTATGCTCAATGGGCCTGGAACTCTCTACTATGTTTTCGTATTAATTTTCATTCAGTGTTTCATTTTGAAGACAATTATGAATTTAATTACTCAGGGACTGCGGTTTGACAATTATTACTCGCTTAACAATTATTATACTCCTGTAATGTGACTCTAATGTCCAATTTGAAAATGACCGATCTTTATCAGCAATTTTATAATCGTTCATAAGTGCTACCACAAAACCTTTTGGTGACCACGATAATACTAGTATGATTCGAAGTTCCGAAGAGAAAAGTAATACCTGGCTTATATTCGAAATCATAGCAATGAAAGTTTCAAATACAGGGGTTGAAGTAGCCCCTTGTGATCGTCCAGTACCAAAAGTGGACAATTTTACAACTAAAACAACAGATATTGTATGGAAGTTGAAATATCTAATTTGGATCGAAATGTTCCTGGGGATCAATCGTATTCATTTACTCCGAAATGTTAAAACCTTTATAACAATAATCTCTTACATTATCAGCATCATGCTCATGCTTTCCGTTGTGATGCTGGTGTCCCGTCCTGAGACATCAAATGTGACTTATATTGTATACAAAACCACCATATGCATAGAATATTTGTTGCTAGCGTTAAATACAATGTTCCTGCAGAAAAGGAAGCTAATTTTATTCTTTGAAAAACTTAATTTATTTGATAAGAGTGTGAAAATCGATTGCAGTGTTGATATTATTAGTCCAGTGAATAAAATTGGTTCTTTTGTTATCTTAGGCTTTGTGTACATGGGTTCTGAATACCTTCTAGTTTTGTATAACATTTATACTTATAATAACTTTTGGTTTTTAATATTGTACCTAGCTTTTTTGGTACATGATGCCGAGTACGTATTTTTTTGTATTTTACTGTCGTCGATTTTGAGAAGAATTCATATAATCAGAGCTCACGTCAGCAAAGCCTTTCCTACCAATTTTGGACATACGAAAAGGAGTCCGAACGTAAAAAAACTAGAAGCTTTCAGTAATAATATAAAACTAGATACTAGTTCCTTGCATGAAGCATATGAATTGCTGCATGAATGCTGCGAACAACTAAATTCAATCATGGGATTACCGGTAATGTTAATTTAAGCAATTTTCTTAAACTCTGTTTTTTTATGCTAATTTAGTCCACTTAATCGCACTATAATTGTGTGGTAGTATATGTAAGGGCTGCCGATTCGCGGTAAAGAACCTTGTCCAACACAGGAACGTCAAAGGGTAAGTCTAGAGCCAAATAAACATCAAAGTGGTATACGAACTACTTCTCGATAATTTATCACTGTTGTCCTTAGACAGTTGAAACTGAGCTTTAGCGTTTGCATCAACCGAGGTTTGGCATTATAACATTTCAAGAATATGAAAGTGCGAATATCTCTTGACTTTCATACAGATTTTAGATGGCCCAATCGAGAAAATAAAATACAGACTGATGTAATTATTTTGCAGCGAAACTTCAGAATCATTGTCCTTTCATTTGATATTAAAATGTTGTTTAATGTTATTTTAATTTCAGGTATTTATATTATTATTCGCTTCTGGTTTAACGACAACAATTCTCCTAAAATATATAATAAGGGTAGTGCAAAGCAACGAAGCCGAAACCTTGGTTAGTATTGCAACTAGTTACAATACTACACAGAAATATTAAATTCCTATAGTTCGTTCCATCCGTGTCGAAGCAGAGACAGGATAAATGTGTCTCCATACTGACGCGGAACCGAAACGGCTAGTCATTGCTTAATGCCCTGGCCGCCTAGGACAGCAGTGTCTAAGGTCAGAGAAGCGGTGCTCTGGAATCCCCAACTCACATGGTCAGCGTAAGGCTTATGCGCAATAAGTCATCAGGGGACGCCTATATCCAACAGTGGAGTTAGACTGATGATGATAATGATGAAATTAATTAACGGCTTTTATAAGTTGTGTAGCTGTTTACGTAATTCGATGAAAATTGTAATAATTTCAAGTAACTTTGTGTCGAACATTTTCACTCTAATACATGGACTTCAAATCTTCCGTGAAATCTCCAGTACCGGGAATCCTATGTGAAGCTATTAACGTTAATTCTAAATAATAAATTTGTATTACAACATGCTCATTCAGTAGAACGCATGTTTTAATCCGGCCGTAAATACCAGAAAAAGATACGAGATCCTGCACGATTGGGGAAAATCAAAACTAAGATAGATTTGTTTGATAAGATAGAATTTGTTTACACTCCACTGCTTCTCCCTTCGGAGAAATACAGGCATGGTGTTGTCATCATCACCATTATTAGCCCGTCATCGTCCACTCCTACATTTAGGCCCCATCCATAGCACGCCACTAAGTTCGAATCAGCTCTTCGCATCGAACAATTACTGTTGACTACTTCGCGTATATCATTATATTAACTTATATTAACGTTATATTAACTTTACATTCTTATTTACTTTTAGCTGCAACTAACAATAGTCCTATTCACAAGTTCCCGATGCTTCAAGTACACGATACTCGTGGTATTTCCGTGCTATTTCTCCAGCGTCACCGCGAATCAAGTGGTCGAAATACGCAGAATACTCTCCGAAGCTACAACTTCTATGAGTTTTGGTAAGATTCTGCTTTCTATGAAACTTATAAATGTTATTGACCGTACTGTGATGAATGGGACTTTTCTTTTGAAGATTCAGCTTAGACTGACTGTAATGACATTAGTAAGTATTTATTTGATTATTAGTCTTTGAT